>JAJEJH010000126.1:375174-513231 GCA_026122585.1 Anacardium occidentale | reverse complement strand
ATAGAATATTTTATTACCTTGTCTTTTTCTCTTTGACTTAGGTCATATTCTCCTCAACATCTCCACATATAAAATTTGTTTCGCACAATTTTTTTAGTCAAAAGAGGGATTTGTATGGTTAATATTAATTGTCGTCATTCTCTTAAATATTTCAATATTCGAATACTCTCACTGTTTCACCACAAGGACGATAGACCCATTTCAAAGTAGAGGCTCTCATTTATGGTGATAGCTACAGCCAAGTGACAAAAATTCCAGCAATTTAACAGTGGCATAAATTTAGCCACATGCGGAAAACCATACGGTACACATTCTGCTAGACACTTAGGGCCCTCTTGTCCACCAATATCTCTCAAAGTTGATGAACTTGTGGACGATGATAATAACCTGACAACGTTGCTTTTACTGTTTCCAAATTTTCATTCCTACCACAATGATCCTTAAGAATTTGGTGGGGTTTCAAATTTGAGTCAAGTTTGGCTTAAGAAAAAGACAACTGGGGTAAATAAAGCTTATTACTGTAGTACAAATTTTAGTATGTCTTGACATAATTCACAACAAGAAGTCAGAAGACTAACATGGGCAATGTTATACATATTTGTGCCACATTGCTAATTTGCTAGCATATTGGCATGGGTCTAAATTGAAAATTATTCTGTACTTATTGGGGAACTGGGAGAGCTTGTGGCAGGGCCTCATTTGCAGTAGCGGCTGATATTGTTTGTAACTTGCAGTCTCCAGAAATCAATTGAGTAGAGTTGCTATCGCTATCTTCATTAGAAATTGAGTTGATAAGCTGTAGAAGTGTCTTCTCAAGCTCTTCACCGTCAGTCCAGCCATGAATCTCCGCCTTTACGAGCATTGGATTCCGGCAAATCAGATCCCAAACTGGGAAATTCTTCCTCGGCATGACATGATCTCCCTCCACAAGCTTCAAGGTTGGACAGTAATCACCACTGCCATCACCCAGATAGATTATCTTTTTATTGCTGCCATCCTTGGATAAAGAAGCCTGGATCCTTTCAACAATCAAACCCTGTTCATCAAGTCCAATTGTTCATTAATACGTACAAAAATGGCAACATCAAGTGTGGTCATGAAAGACAGTAAGCTGACAACAAATGTGACGTTTTCTCCAGAACTTAGAAAGCAAAATTGGAAGCTTCTTCATCTAGATGGTTTTTTTTTTTTTTTTTTTTTTGGTCTTTCTAATCAAAATTTGACAGAATAATCAAATACCTTGCACATATTTGGAGGGCAGAGATTGCAGCCATGAGCAGAAATGGTGAAGTCATGGTAAGGGGAAATTCTGAGCCTCCCTTCTTCATCAACAAAGCCGGGATTAGTGTTAATCTCAGAGAAACAATCCCTGATCCCAAGATGTTCCAAGATTGTCTCAATGAAGAACAGATTAGCATCACTAACAATCCTCAAATCACATCTGAAAAAAAAAACATTGTAATAAATCAATGTCAGTTTTTTTTTTTTCTGAAAGATATAAAATTTATTTCCAAGAATTGGAAAATCAAGGATTGATCATTACCCTAAATCACGGGCTGCTTTAATGGCAGGGACAATCCTGGGATGAATAGGAACCTGTCTCAGAACCTCAACGATGTCTTCAATGGTCATGCCTTGACCATGAAGCTCATCCATCATTCTGTCCTGGAAATAATAAAACAAGAGTAATAAACTTTGAGCTGAAACATTCAAGAAAACCTACAAAATTTATCAGAAACTGAAAGTGATACACTTACCATGACAGAGTTCCAGGGCATGGTGGGAAGGAGCTGATTGAACATGTCTGTAGCTCCCAACTGATCAATAACCCAATTATCGCTATCGACGTCAATAATGGTCTTATCAAAATCGAAGATAACAACAATGCCAGCCATGGATATTTTACTGCAAATCAGAGAGAAAAGAAGAGAATTCCGGGGTTGCAATACAAGACAAGAACGAACAATATAGTACAGCTTACGGGGGAAAACTGAGAAGGCTATTTATTCCAGCAAATAGGGGCAATCCTGAAGAATCATGGTTATGCCGAAGGAATATTACTTGAAACAGTTAAAAAGTGGGCCAAACATGTGCTTATTGCGGTCCATCAATCTAGAATAAGCTTTGATGGAATAAAACAAGGCCAAAGGACTTATTCGCACCCATAGTTTGGTCCGAAAACAAATGTCCATCCTCTAACATTTAAAAACCTAAAATCTTATCTCTTGACCAAAATTAACAATTAAATTTAACTTCTAACAATAAAAAATTTAATAGTCAAAGAGAAATTTTATCATTTTAGAGTTAAAATTTATAAAATTATAAAATAATATTTAAATATATATATAAATATATTAAAAATTTTATAAAATTTTGAAAAAATATTTAAATTTAAAAAAAAAAAAAAGCTAGCCACCAACATCAACACGACCGCCACTAATAGAACTAGATGGCCATTCTGACCACCTAGTTTGGCATCCTGAATCAATGGAGTCGGCCAGATCTGACCACCTCTGACAGAAAAAGTAGCTGAAAACGGTCAAAACTAGTCGATCTTGGCCTTAATAGCCATTTCCGACCATGGTTTTTAGTGAAGGTGGCCAGATTTGGCAGCCTCCACCAAAACAGGATGCAGCCAGATATGGCCTCCTCCGTCAAATCAGAAGACCAGATCTATCCTTTCTTGGAACCAGTGATCGAAACAACCACTTAGTTCTATTAGCGGTGGCCACCGTCTCCAGTATGGTGGCTGTGACTAGTTTTTATTTTTTAAAATTTACATATTTTTTAAAATTTTTATTAAATTTTTAAAATTTTTTATATATTTACATATATTTAAATATGATTTTATAATTTTATTATAAATTTTTAACAATGGTATTTTTACTATTTCACAAAATATGTTAATGAAATTGGATGAAAATTGGGTGAAGAGTGAGTGTTCATGTTTTTAAACATTAGAGGGTGTGAGAATCTGTCTTGAGACTAAACTATGGGTGGGAACAAGTCCTTTGGCCAAACAAGGCCAACAAATGGGAAAACTTTATGATTTATTTTGTTACACGTTTAGCTGGCCAACTAATTTGGTGGCCTTGATTTGACCAAAGTTGCCGGGGGGCTGTGGTCAGGAGATCAAGGGATCTGATTGTATTTGACTATTTAGGTTTATCAGAATCAGGACACGGTGGAATAAAGGAATATTCTTCAGGATTTAATTAATTCGGCAACCTATGATAACAACTTCACCTTTAATCTTGGAATATCCTGTGAGTCCTCCAGGGTTGATTCCTGCCACTTTCTCTGGCTGCTGAGCTTTGTTAATTGTTATTGCAATTTGACAGAAGCCAAATTCCTTAGTAGAATACAACTCGGAAGTTTTTGCTGGTTTATTAATGGGATTTGCCTAACTTCAAATCCAATAAGATTTAAATTTTTTAAAAGACGCAATATTTTTTCTACTTTTTTAGTATAATAGGGACCCGAGTTCCTTTATTAAAAAAGTTTTGTTAGGCATTGATGCTGCGGCATTACCTAACAAAATTACTTCTTTTAAAATAATTTCAAAATATATAATTTTAATTTATAAAATTTTTAATCTTATTAAAGTAACCACGTATCAAGAAAGATATTCAACAGTAAATCAGAGATGTATATTCTTGTGTTAGTAATATATTTATTTTAGCATTTGAAATAAGTCCCAAAGTTATTGGGAAAATGATTCACACAAGTAGACTGCAAATTGTGTGACGACAAATTTGTTTGCTACAGTTTAACTTATATTCAACTTTGTTAGCTTGTTATATAATGGTTACACATTTGAAATGTATCAGTTTAAAGTTTCAAGATAGCTGGAACAAGCATTCAATTAGACGCGAATAGGTGTTCTAGATTACAAAGTAAAATAACGGGGTTGTTCCAAGTATGAAATTGTTGATCCATGCATTTTAGAGAGCAGAACGGTTGTTCCAGACATTTTACCATTATCTAGTCCAAAAGTGTTGTAGTCATTCCAAGGAGATTTTGCTCTTCTATGTTGAGTATTTGTTTTACTAGATATGCGCATGATTGTTGTGTATACTATGTCTGTAAATTGAAAAGGTCATTTTACAAACTTAAGCAATCACCAATAGTTTAGTTTGATAGATTTACAAAGGCCCATCAAAAGAGTATGAATACTCTCAATGTTAGGTTGATTACACACTCTCCATCAAGTGTTCTCTTAAGGGTAAAAAATCTATTCTCATCATTTATGTTAACGACATTATCCTTATAAGAGATGATGAAGTAGAAATCCTTAACTTAAAAAGGATCCTAACTAAAGAATTCGAGATAAAAAAACATAGGATATCTCAAATGCTTCTTAGAGATATAGAGGTTGCTCGGTCGAAAAAGGGTATCAGTGTTTCCCAACACAAATATGTTTTAAATCTTATTAAAGAAATAGGGATGCTTGGATGTCAACTTGCTAGAACTCTCATGGAATCCATGAAAAGGTTGGAAATCAACGTCTTGTGGGAAAAGTAATCTACCTTTCACATACTTGATTAGATTTTGGATTTTCAATTAGTGTGATAAACCAGTTCATGATGATTCTAGAAGAGAACACCTTGAAACAGTAAATTGATCTTCAAATATCTCAAAATAACCATAAGAAAATGTCTTCTTTAAAAAATTAGACGATACCATTTTTACTTATTTTAATTGAGTTGGATCACTTATTGATAGAAGATTAACCACTGGATACTACTTATATGTCTAGGGAAATTTGGTTACTTGGCAAAGCAAGAAATAACTAGTTGTGTTAAGGAGTGGCTTTAAGGCAAAATTTAGAGCAATGGCACTTGGAATTTATTAAGTTTTGTGGTTAAAGAGATTTCTATCCAATGAATGACCTTTAAAAATTATCAGTGACAAGCAAGCAGCTATTAGCATTGCAAAAAATCCAGGTCATCAAAATCAAACTAAATACATTGATATAGATTGTCATTTTAGTAAGGAAAAGTTGGACTCCAATGTTATCTCATTATCTTATACAGCTACTAAACTTCAAATTGTTGACATTCTCACGAAGGTGTTTCCGCCAACAACATTGAAGACTCTCCAAGTTGGGTATGATCAACATTTATTACTCAACTTAAGGGAGAGTGTTGAAATTCAGCTAGATTATTGACATTCTTTTCCTTTTTAACATTTGATTTTCTTTTCCAACATAATTAGGTGTAAACAATATATATAAATACTGTACTTCTCCCATTGTAATTCCAAAAATTAAAAAAATTATATTTTTTCTTCAATTTCTTCATTTCTCAAAAAAGACTCATATATATTTGTTGACATATGTTGACTACATACTGATTGCTACTGGAAATATTCATGATGCTTGTCATCTTAAGTCTTTGTTTAGGCCAAGAATTTGATAGGAAAGACTTAAGTTGTACAAAGAAAATTCTTAGTATGAAGATTTATAAGAATAGGATTTAAGCCAGTCAATACTCTACTAGCAATTCATTTTAAATTGTCCAATTATCAGTCCAAGCACAAATCATGAGGTATTATTCATGTCAAAGCTTTCGTATGCGAGTATCATTAGGTGTTTAATGTATGCAGTGGTTTGCATCATGCTAGATTTAACATATGTAGTTAGTGTGGTTTGGCTAATTTATGGCTAATTTATGGCTAATTTAGGAAAGAAACATTAGCAAGCAGTTAAATGGACACCCTGATATTTCAGATGCATGAAGGATTATGAGATATGTTTTGGCACAATTAATACTTTAGCTTTAGTAGTTGCCTATATAAATTCGGGTTGTTATACTAGAAGTATGGATGATAAGAAGTCCATTACAGACAATATTTTTATATTGGCAAAAGGTCTGGTCAGATGAAAGTTTACTTTGCGTAGCGTAATAGTATTATCCACCACTGATGTTGAACACATGGTGGTAACATAGGCGACAAAATAAACGTTATAGTTAAAAAGTTTGATGTGAGACAGCGGATTGATCAACAAATCCTTAGTTTATACCATGACAATCAAAGTGACATAAAATTATCAAAGAATCAAGTTATCATACAAGAGCCAAACATATAATTGTGAGGTTTCATGAGGCTTACGAATTAGTTTCTCCAGATGAGAATCCATTGATGAAGTTGCACACAGATATGCACAAACATGTTGACAAAGATGTGCTACCATATACTTAGTAGTAAAGGGTTGAAAAATCAAGTGGAAATGCATGTTTTCAAGATTGAACATGTACGTCTTCGAGGTTGCGAATATGGTGTGTTATTTGGTGGAGGCATGCGTATTCTCTTCAGTTAGTCTGTTATTCAATTCAAGTGTCTTATTGTCAGGGTTAAAATTCAATCACAGCTATTTCCGATATACGGTGCATCAAATATACTTTTACTCCACAGCCAAAGTAAAGGCATGGCTAGGCCTTGATTTCTGCTAAAATTTGTTGATATTCTCGTCCAATCTTTGCAGGATTTGATTCGAGTTTCTTCAAGAAGAATCATGTGCTGTATAGCTAAGCCGCTTCAGTTTTGCGAATTCCTATCTTTGGGTCATCTCCATTGATAGCTTCTTATTTACCGTTTGATTTTCTAAGAGGAAAGAAAATTTTTGATACTTATCAGGAAGGGCTCCCAAATCTTGATATCAGAATAAAATAATAAAGATTGATCTTCTTCCTGAAAAAAGAACGAATACTCGTATACGCAATTGTCACATTAAACAGAACCTAATACTATTCAATTATTCTCTTGTTCTTTACGAAAAAGAAAATATGTTTTAGATGGAGATCGTTTATTAATATTAGCAATGGTGTAATGGTTATCTGAAACTACAAGAAGAATGGAGAATGCCACAAGCAAGACCAAAATAAAGGAGGGATTTCTTCTATTTTCTAGTTGGTTTTGCTGGAACCAGGAGATCAACCCTGGAGGTGTCATAAATCTAGAAATTTAAATGATTTTTTTCTGCAAAGAAGTTAACAACATTTGTCAGCATTCTGCTTTACGTGACCATCTAAAAGTTGTATAAATATTAAAAGCACATCCAAATGTCACGAGAACTTTGGCATTGTTTGCATGGTGTCCACGATTGCTGGTCTGTCTCTTGGATTTTTTGTGCATCTCACCCACTTAATAGATAAAGAATTACTTGCTGATAAAAGAATGCCTGTGAAGGAATGAATGGCTAAATTGAAGACCAGGCTAATTTTAAGTTACTTCACAAAGACACAACACAATTTCTTGACCTATATTGAAGAAAGCCACCCTCTTTCCTGGACTTTGGCTGGCACCCAAAGTGAAAATAATCCAGTTCTATAACGTTAACCGAATAAATTAAATATACCATTCTCTATACATAAACCGATCTTTATTTTTGTCTTGTCACCTAATCACACTATAAACCCTTCGAAGAATATTTATATTACACCTTCAAGACGTCTCCTAGAGAACACATGTCCAAGTGGAAGGAATAGTATTTGGCATCATGTGCTAACAAAGATATAAGAATATATATTTTTTTGGTTCTCTGACGCTTAATGCGTTTCCCTTATTCATCGAAAGTTATGATATTACTCAGCATATTAGGTCACTTCATCAGATTTGCCCACTATCATACACTGACCATAAATCCCCTCATTTAGATGCCCCCACTTTGTGCCTCAAAGTTGCTAAAATAAGTATTGATGATATCAATCAACTTAGAGCCAACCAAAAGCTAAATTAGCCAGCTAAATTAATAATAAACCTCCTTCTATAGCTAATTGTCCGAAAGATACTTTAGTGTGCGTATTCCACTTGGGAATCAAAGAAAATTAATATTACATAGATTCAGTCTATCTCAGTTTTGCTCTTGATTTTAAAAATTAAGCTTCACATGGTTGAGGATAAATTATCTAGTGGAGGCTTGAACTTCTTACTGAGAGACAATATCTTTCTAGCTACATATCTAAACTTCGTATTATATAATTACCTAGCTATGAGGATTCGCTTTTAATGCAAAAGAGACTGAACCTTGATTTAAAGCAAATAGGGTTTGCTTTATATAATTAGTCAACCTCTCTACAGATCTTTAAAATTCAAGAGAGATTCATAGGGGAAGAGTACTTAGACATGGCTACATATATTCATCATATGGTAGGGTTTTTATAGAATAATTAATGTTACAAATCTTATATCAAATTCTAATCCCTTTTCTATTACATTGACATGTAAACTGTAACAGATGCTATCTTACTTGATTTTTATATAACATCAAAAAGTTAAAAGAAAAAAAATTGATTAAATTGTATGTTTTTTTAGAGAATAATGTTGCATATAAAAGTGGAAAAATGAACTCGAGCCTTGGGGCCTGTTTGGAGTCCGGTAGCCTAGGCTCGCTTAAGGTTTGCATTGGCCATAAGGGTGTGATCTAACCGCAGTCAGGCTATAGCGAAGGGGTTGGTCTAGACTTTGATAGACAGTACTAGTCTATGGTCCTGGAATAGGACTAGTTCTCCACCCATTTATTTAAATTAATATATAATAACATCAGTAATTAATTAAAATGATACAATTAAAAGGGTGTTTACGAATTTTATCAACTCTTTAGAAGTTATACACATATGATTGATGCATTAGAGTTGAATAAAATTACCTCATATATAAACAAATCCTATAATCATGTTCATCATTAATTGAAAACTTGCATAATAAACTTGCATATCTAGGAAAACCTACCCATACCAATTTCCAACAATATTTTCAACAGTTTCTATCGTTTCTCTACTATAAAATCAGAAAAAAAGTAGTAAATTGCGTCTTCATCCTTTATTGCTTATAATATTGAGATTTAGCTATTTTTGTGTAATGAAGTTTGAAATTTTGTGAGTGTCAAATATAGAAGTTTTAGCAGTTGGGGAAATTTTGTGTAAAATAACTTAAATCATTTATGATTTAAATGATTTTTTTTTTTTTTTTTTTTTTGGTTTTGTGTTTGGAATGGTTTAGAATCATTTATTGGTGAAATCAGGTAGAATGGGTGCTTAGTGTCAATTTTTTCACCATACATGATTCACAATGACTATGCACATCACACATAATAATAGCTTGAGAATATATAGAGTTCATTGATATTTTCCAAGTATGCGTGATACATCTGTTGGGAAGGTAAATAATATTTTCCATATATAGGGGTCTATTAATATTTAATTTATCATTAGTTAGGCATGCAAATGACACACAAAGCGGGCTAAATGAAACTTTCTTTTATTTGATATGCCTTATGTCCATGTTTGGACTTTTTTTTTTTTTTCCAATCTGAGAGTGTCATTGATATTTTTCATATACTTGTTTTTTTAACATGTTTCATTTTCAAATTTTTGGTTTGTTTTTTGCAATAACGTTTGATAATGTACAAATGATATCAAAATTAACTTATTTGTTCGATTTTTGGTGCAGAATGTAACTTTCAATCACCGAAAAAAAAAATGAAGTACTAGTTGACCAAGATATGATCCGCTTTGAATAAGGAGCAAAGGAAAATTTTCAAGACGAACTCCATTGAGGAGTTTTACTATAAACTAACTAGGGTTGATACATGGTTCAGTCCATTTGAGTTCACCCTTATTATAGGACTCTAATTCAACTATCAGACCAAGATGCAATATTATGTTTCTACCTCATTCAGATAAAGGATACAGAAGACTTATTTTACTAGTAAGACATTGGTTTGCTAGGGAAATGTCACAAAAGCTTTTGAGACTAGACTGTGAGGGGGCAAATTAAATTAAGTAGTTGAAAACGACTATCTAATTTATGGGATGACTAAATTTGACCGTCAACTTTTAACAAAGGCAATCAGATTTAGTCATCTTTGTTATCAATTATGGTCGAAAATAGTCGTAGTGGTAATTTTTTTTATAAATTTTAATACTTTTTAAATTTATTGTTTATTATTTTAATATTTTTTAGCATTATTTTGTATTTTTATTATAATTTTTATGTTTTTGATTGAGGGTATTTTGATTATTGTGGTTATTTTATAACATAATTGATTAAATTGGATGAAAAATATTTTAGGGTGGAAGTTTGGATTTTTAGAAGTCTATTGCTAAGAAATTGTTATCTTTGGGCCTATAAATGGGTTAACGGGTTTAATAAAAGAGGGAATGCCTAGGGCTCGGATTGGGATTAATCCGCTAGGACCAGTGAGCCCAGTTTTGGTTCAGGCCCTATGACCTGCTAGTCACTCCAGTCTGGGCCCTGCATTACATAAAAGGTGACCAGGGACCTGTTCTCCCAGCTTTACTTGCGTATCTCCTGTATTAGGCCGAAGAATTTTTTCCCACCCATAGTTTGACCCTAGTTCACTTCCCACCTCCCATATTTGTAAAATCCAAAATCTCACTCTTTGACCAAACTTCATCCAACTTTCTTACTCTTTTTAATAAAATAACTAAAATACTCTTTTAAAAATAAAAATTTATAATAAAATTAAAAAATAATATTTAAATATAATAATTTTTGAAAAATATTTTAAAAAAATTTAAAATATTTAAATTTAAAAAAATTAAAATTAGCCACCGTCGTCGATACCGACAACAATGACTGCTACTAATAGAACTAGATAATTGAAAATTACTACCTAATTGGGCTTCGTGTTTGATGGAAGTGGTTAAATCTGATCAACTTCATCAGAAACCATAACTGAAAACGGTCAATGTGGCCAAAGCTAATTTTTTTCAGTTGTTTTCGACTTCTTTTTTCGGTGGAGGTTAAAGCTGACCTCTTTTGGAACCAAGTGACTATTTGGTTCTATTAATGGTTGCCACCACAGTTAGTATTGTTTTTAATTTTTTTAATATTTTATATTTTTATAAAATTTATTTCAGTATTTTAAAAAATTTTAATCCTAAAATAATAAAATGCTCTTTGACTTAATTAATCACTCGTTAGATTTAACTGTAGACCAAGTTCAGGTGAGATTTTAAGTTTTACAAACTTAGGTAGAGGAAGCTGATAGAGCGTCAAACTACAGGTGGGAATAATATCTTTGGCCCCTTTATTTCTCCCAAATTTATTTCTTTTCGGTCTAATGACATTAGCTGCGATACGTAAGGAGGGTTTGATATAAAAAGTGATATAATAACAAAAGGCTGAGACGTGTAATATTATTTGTTTATTTATATATAAATAATACGATCTCAAATATTAAAAGTGATATAATAATAAAAGCTAATAAAATATGATTAGAATATTATATTTATTTAAAATTTAACAGTTCAATGTGATTGATAATTATAAGAGTGTCAGTTTTGATAGAAATTTTTCGTCATTTAAAAAATCAAACACTTATCTGTTAACTAAAATTAAAAGTTAAGTTTAATAATTAATTATTAAGCGATAATAATAATAAAAGAAATATCTTATTTTTTAAATAAAAACAATTTTAAAAATAAAAAATTAATTAAAATATAAAATATTATTAATATAAATAAAAAATTTTTAAAAATGTTGTATAGCTTTTTAATTTTTAAAATTTTATTATTATTATATAATATTATTTTATTTTAATATTATATTTATATTTTAATTATTTTATAAAAATATTAATAGAATATTTTTAAAAATTGATTTGAGTGTTTAAGGAGGATTAAGTCTTTTGACCACCACTTAAGATATTGCCTAAGTTGTCGATACATCTAGACCCATTGGGCTAACCTAGTTGGCCGAATAGGACCAAAGGTCCAAATCTATATATCTAGACCCCGAACTTCGCCGAGATCTACCAGACACGGGTGCGGGACCCCCTGAAACAGTGCATAGTTTGAAGAGATAAATTCGCTGGCTGTAAAGCGTCACAATATAATATAAAAATTAATCTCCTGGGTTTCTTTGGCAGCTTCCCTGTCAGGTTGATTTGAAAGATTTAGAAAAGTTAAGTGTAAATTTTTTTAATTATACACTAATTATTCGCTTAATAATGATTGCTAAACAAGCTATTTTCATTTCAAATAAAATTTTATATTAAAAACCCTGTGTCTTTGGATTTTCTGTCCACCATGTCTTTTTTTTTTTTTTTGGGTTTGTGAGATCCCCTGTGAATTTATTCTGCGGCCAAAGGAATTATTTTCACCCATAGTTTGAGACGAGGATAAAGTCTCGTTCATTAATTTTTAAAAGTTTAAATTCTCACTTTTCATCCAATTTCTATTTAATTTCATTAACTCATTTTATGAAATGATAAAAATGTCTTTATTAATAAAAATTTATGATAAAAATATATTAAAAATTTAAAAAATTTTATAAAATTATAAAATATATTTAAATTTTAAAAAATAAAATTCAGTCACTACTGCTGTGTGGACAGCGGTGGCCACCGCAAATAGCACCAAGTGACCGTACCGACCACTTGGTTTCAAGGAGAGTCAGATCTGGCCTTCCGAATCAACGGAGGCGACTCTTTTGGCAGAGGTGCTCGAAACCTTAGTCGGAAATGGTCGTTGGGGTCAAAGTCAGGCATCTCCGACTGTTTTGTGTTCGTTTCTCTGACGGAGGCTACCAAATCTGACAGCCTCTGTCTAAACAGAAAGCAGCTAGATCTGGATGTCTCTGTCTAATGACCTCCCTTAGAACTAGGTGGCCAGAACGGCCACCTAGTACTATTTATGGTGGCCACCACTACCGGCACGACAACTATAGTTGGGTTTTTAAATATTATAATTTAAATTTTTTTATAATTTTATAAAAAATTTTAAATTTTTTTATGATTTTTAATATACTTTTATATATATTTAAATATTATTTTATATTTTTATAAATTTTAACTCTAAAATGACAGAATTGTCCATTTATTTACTGTTGGTGGTTAGATTTAACAGTTAAGGGTGAGATTTTGGATTTTTTAAACTTAACGGGTGGGAATTGACTTAGAACCAAACTCTGGGTGGGAACATGTCCTTTGGCCTTATTCTGCCGATAAAACTTGTAAACATAATCCTCAATAATTTATTTTATTCCCTAATCTTGTACTCCTACACTCATTTTTTTATTAATTTTATGATTATGGTATTTTTCATATTAATTTTTTATGGTAGAGAATATTCCATGATAATATAAAATATTTTAATTATGCATTAAAATTGTGGAATAATATTGCTAAATCAATACATGAATTATATATAAATTTAGATTTAAAAATACAATTATGTATCCGACACATAAATTCAGACTTAAAATTTATAAAATAATCTCCTATATTTATATTTATGTTTGAAAATTTACTTATTTCTATCCAATTTTGAATTTTTTAAACAAAATTTACTCAAATTTTAGGCATACAATATAAATAACTTTAATTTCATACGTATCGTACACCGATCGATACGTATTCGAAAAACATTTTGAATTTGATTATAATATATTGTCTATGTGTTTAAATAGTGCGTTACTTTTCAAAAACCTTCATAATTCTATTATTTTCAAACACAATTTTACCATCAACAAATCATACATTTATTCTAATATTATTTTATAAAAACATAAATTTAAAATTTTTATTAAAAACTTTTAGTTCAGATTTTAATACTATATATGTTATGAATCTATAAAAAAAAAAAAACAAAAACAAAAAAAAATCTTAAATAGTATTTTTCAATTCTGTCCATAAATATTGTATTACATGTAGTTAACATGAAATTGACTTATTTTTGTTTTCATATGAAAATTAAATTAATTTTGTGTGTAATATTTAAAAATGAAGTCAATTCAATCAATTTTTCATTATATTCTTATGAATAATTTTTAGCCAATGATATAATATAAATATTATATTACTTTTTAATAATTAACCAAAATGAGATGGATGTAAAACAAATTAACAATACTATACGAGGATTAAACCTAAATGATCATATTTTTTTTAATTTGATCAATTATAAGGTTAATAAATTAATATTATACCAAATTTGCCCTTGAACTATAAAAATAAACACTAGTCTTGTATTTTATATACTAATTTACTTTTAAAAAAATGAAACAAAAGTTTTATTCAAAAAATGAATTGAAAATATAAAAACTAAGCATAAAAAAACTTCAATAATAACTTTAAAAAGTTTTAAATTTTTTCCAAATCGAATGGTATACAAGTTCAAAAACTTTAAAAAATAATAAACTCTCTTTAACATACACAATCGAATTTTTCAAAATTTGTAAAATCTTTTCGTATAACCCAATTCGTGCGTTGTATGACATTGCATGAAATCGCATGATTTGATCATTGATCAGGCTAGAATCTATAGGGCTTTTATTCAAGACATATCGATGGTCTCTGACGAGTAAAAAATTAGCCGCATTGTCACAATTTCGCCCCTCCTTCAATCACCCTACACCTCGCCATATCAGGACCAGCCAATCAATCAAAACCGTCTGTCACAACATACAAACGCAGTAGCTGTCACTATAAGAAACCCAGAAGTGCAATTCCATTATTGATAGAAACACACAAACACAAATGCTTACATACACAAAAAAAGGTGAAAAGGGAGAAACAACCAAAGAACGTTTTAATCCTTTGAAAGCAATAATAATTAAAATAAAAAATCTAGTTCTCATAAATAAATAGAAATAAAAATCAATTTTAGTGAGGGAAATCAAGACAAAAAGTATTTTATTTTGTTTGTTTTAATATTTTAGTTTTTTAATTTTCTAGAGAGAGAAGCAAAAACCCACGCACAACAAAAACATAATAATAATAATAATAATAATAATAATAACACAATAACAATAAAGTTATGTTTTTGTTTTTGTTTTTGTTTGGGTTTTGAGTTGAGTTGAGTTGTGTTGTGTCGAATGGTTGAATTGGGAATCGGAATCTCATTGGCTCTGTAATGATGCGATCTCCGATTTGCTGATTTGCTTTGGCTGTTGATTTTGGTTACTTGGGGTCAACAACAAGGGACACAAGGGAGAAATGAACGGCGGAGAAGGGGTTCTTACGGTGGCTCCACCGCAGCCGTTGGAGTGGAAGTTCTCTCAGGTCTTCGGTGAGCGAACCGCCGGGGAAGAAGTCCAAGAAGGTAATTTTTTTCATTTTGTTGTTTTAATTTATTTGTTTATTGGTATTGGTCTTGTTATGTGTTTTCGATCTATTAGGTTTAGCTTGAATTTGATGCAATTAGGCTTTGATTTTGGATCTAAAATGGATCGTGGGTATTGAGTAATTGGGGTTTAGATTTGTGGGTTTTTTAATTGTAGTGTGTTGGAGTGAAATGCATGCACTTTGTTTTTGAAAGTTTAAGCTGTTAGTATGTTTTAGATCTTGTTTGGTTTTGTTTATTGATACATCGAGACTGTAGTGCGTGCATCAAATTGTGATTTTTCTGGAATTATGAGTGAAATTTGCGATATGGGTTTAAGCATATTTTATTAGCTTGATTTATAAATGATGATAATATGTAGATTTTTCTTTTCTGATTATGCAACCATTGGTGATGCATAGTATCTCCTGGCTACATGAGAAATAGTAATTTTTTCCATGTTGTTTGTTGGGGGATTCTGTTTCAAGTTAGTTGTGTAATGTTGAATGTGTCACCAGCTAAGTAGCTGTCATCAGTTGTAATTGTTCAGGTTCAGGGGTATGTACATTGCTACTGATGTTGTAGCACTCGTTAGGTTGGTAAGTTTTTTATGTTGGTAGTTCAATAACTGAACTCAATTCGTGTTGAGAAACGCTTAAACCCAGATTACTTTGGTTTGAGCGTTTCTAATTCACTATGTGGAAATTAATGAGTGAGCACATTTTATGAAACTTGTTGCTTTGCTGGGGAAGTTGGGACAGATGTGGTAATTAGTCATTTCTGATCTTGATATCATACATATCAAGGAGCGATAACTTCTGGTGCAATCTACAGACATAATTTAACCTCAGCCTCTGTCTGTGTTCTGTGATGATTTGATTAGCATACTTATGAGGAGAATCTGGATATGCTTTTCAGGAATAATGTGTTATGTTGAATCTCTTTTGGAAATTGATATAAATGGTTTTCATTATCTAGTATTTAGACAAGAATGAGGATTCTGATCTGGATGAGACATGGCCAATGAAGCATAAGACAATAGAAGAGCTAAAGTAATGTGGAAAGAAGCAAAAGACAATAGAAGAACTAAAGTAATGTGGAGCAGAAGTCAATGACAATGGAGCACCAGGAGGAATGGTTACAAGATGTGGTTTAGAAGCATGAACAATATCACATTTACCAAAACAATCGTAGCTCAACTATTGAGTCTAGACAATGATTCCAGATTTCTCGGAGGATATAGCCCTACCAGTCATTAATGACAAGAATTTTTAGGTTGAATACCTTATATCTTAATTAGTTGGCCAGGGATCTAAATACTTGACATCTTGACCCTTGGTTGAAGGTAAAGGGCTTTTACCACTTGGACTAAAATGTATACTTTAAAACCTATGGTTGGCGTCAGATGGGTTCTGACAAGAACCATATGTTAGTTTATTTCTGTGATATCTATGTCAAACCATTGAAGAGTTGAAGACCTGTGCTCAAGAAAGTAGATGATGAATGCAATTCAAGTTGATAATCTTCTTCCTGTATGTGCTTATCCACCATGATCAATTCTCCATAATTTTTCTTCTTCTATGGAGTATGGTAAGTAGAATTATTGAATAATAAAAGATGGAAATTGTTGTTTATAGCTTCAGGTAGGAATTTGTTGAGAGGCTGAATTCTGTTCACCTAGAGGAACTGTGCAATCCTTGGAGCAGATGCTCTTGATATACTGTGTTTTAGTTTTTGAATAACTGAGTTTATCAACTGGAAAAATGTGCCAGACTCTCCTCTGTGGCATCATTATATTTTCACAATATATTTTGTATGGAGACAATTGATGCAAAGCAGACATTTGGTGGGCATGTCAAGTTATAAACCTTCAGTTTTTTATGTAGAATAAATGTATGTATATATATCTTGCTTATTAACAAAAGGTTATAACTATGGCCTAGGAAAGATAGTTGGTGTATTTGCAGTATAATCTCAGGTTTAATCTGAGAAAATGCAGTTTTAGCATATAACTTTTGGCATATTCTAGTAATCAAACATGTCTCCTACAAAAGAAAATATTTACTTATCATTTTGCTCGAAGGGTTATGACGATATTTCTCTTATCATAATGCAGTTATATATTTGTTGTTTTATTGGAAGGTATGATGGGATATCTCTAACTGGCTGCCTTTCTTTTCTCTGCAGTTGATATAATTTCTGCAATTGAATTTGACAAATCTGGTGATCATCTTGCTACTGGTGACCGTGGGGGCCGGGTGGTTCTCTTTGAGCGAACAGACAATAAGGATGTGGGTTCTTTCTTCCATTTTCATGTTTTTTTCTAAATTTAATTTTGTTATAGTGCCTTGTTGTTAGCTGTTTCTCACAACAAATAAAATATTTTATACTGCAATTTGTAGCAGGGAGGATCCAGAATGGATCTGGAGAGAATAGATTATGCAATAACTAGGCATCCTGAGTTTCGTTACAAAACAGAGTTTCAGAGCCATGAACCTGAGGTATCCTTTTTTGCCTGTTACTCTTGCTTCAATTCATATATATCCTCTGTTTACTATGCAGAATATGAATTGTTTGTACTCATACTCTGTCTGCATTTTTAATATCAGTTTGACTATCTAAAGAGCTTGGAAATAGAGGAAAAAATCAACAAAATCAGATGGTGCCAAACAGCTAATGGTGCACTGTTTCTCCTTTCTACTAATGATAAAACCATCAAATTTTGGAAGGTAAGGAGGTTGGTCTTAAATCTGCAAAAACTACTTCTCTTGTTGTTCTCTTGCCTTTTTTTTTTTCCTATATCTTTTCCCAATTTGTTTATAGATTGTGCAGAAGATGACATGTCATTAATAAGAAGTAGAAAATGGCATCTAAAACCTCCACCTTTTCGTATATGCTTATTCATGTATGATATATAACAGAAGCAGTATATTTAATTTTCTGCTTGAATATCCAGTTTGACAACATTACATTTTTGTGTTACCTGCTATCTATGGTCATGTTGTTTCAAGTTAATATAACTTGCATGCACTAGGAGCCTTTCACATAAGGGCTACTTGCATTATATCTTTCGCTTGCTCTAGGGTTTGTTCTTTTGGGTGAATCTTAAGGTTTATAACTAGTCAACTGCACTACTGAAAGCTTTTGTACTTGAATACTTACTGTGGGTAGAAAGCAATATTCTTTTGATTCCTTTGCAAACAGCATATTCACTTGTATATCAAAATTGTTTCATCTAGTTTTCTGTGAAAGTATTTCAACGTGAGTGAAGTTACTTGCATAAAATGTGATGTTAGACTTTATGAAGGGTAATTTCTCAGTGCATGAAAATTTGGATCAAATAGGTGTATAAGCTGTAGGGAATTTTGAGTGATGAATCTTGCTAGACTGGGTTACTATTATAAATCATTGCTTTATGTTAATATAGCTTCAGGCTGCTGGATGTCCAGTGGTTGGAATATTTAATATTATGTAGAATATTACCTTCAATTTTGTTTATTCCCACCGAATTTTATTTTAGGTAGTATTTTGCGTGCATTTATCATTTTCTTTTGTTCAACCATTTTTCAAGCATTTATATTTTAACACTAGGAACTGCATGCCTATGCCCTTCATCTAATTTATTAGTAATATCTATCTGAGTTGAACAGGTACAGGAAAAGAAGGTCAAGAAAATTTCTGACATGAATTTGGACACTCTGAAAGCTGTGGCAAATGGAAGTGTTGCTAGTTCAAGTAATGCAAGTAGCTCTAAACCATATCTTGCAAATGGTGGATGCCTGGACAAATCATATAGTCTAAGCAATGAATTCATTATTCCACCGGGGGGCATTCCATCACTACGTTTACCGACGGTAGTTGTACTCTGCCTAGTCCATTCTCCTTCCTGTGATTATAAAGTTAGAATAGGTGTAATTGTCAGCAACTTTTAATGCCCCAGTTATTCTTGTGTGAGATCAGTTTTTCCAGTTGTACCACATCTTAAAACATGTGCTAACATTTAGAAAGTTAAATTAAGCTTAAGAAGAGACTTGGGGATCATGATCCACTCTTGCAAAGTCTTATATAAATTGCATTATATTGATGAATTAAGTTTGGGCTTAAGTCTACAACTGAGCTAGGTTTAGGTTAATGATCTTTATGATTTGGTTAGATTGATATGATTTATAGATTTTACAATCTCAAATATGCAACTTTTTCAAAATTTTTATTAATTAGTAATGAAAAAAAAAAAAAAAATTCTGGTTGGATAAATTAGTGTTGTCAATTGGTGAACTGCTTGTTTTACTACAGACAATACTGACTCAAACTTTATCCAGGTAACTAGCAATTAGATTAGCCTAATGGCTAGGTGTGGGTTAATGATCTTTATAATTTGGTTAGATTCATATGATTTTTAGATATTGCCACCTCAAAGATGCAACTTTATCAAAATTTTTATTAATTAGTAATGGGAAAAAAAGAACATCTCTTGTTGGATAACATTTAGTGTTGTCAATTGGTGAACTGCTTGTTTTATTATAGACAATACTGACTCAAACTTTATTCAGGTAACTAGCAACGAGATTAGCCTAATGGCTAGATGCCGAAGGGTATATGCTCATGCTCATGATTATCATATCAATTCTATATCAAACAATAGGTAAATTTATCTCATATTAATAAATTAGTAAATATTTTTCTGAAGATGTTTTAATCTGTGCTTTATATTGAAATGTTTTATTGGCTTAATCTTGGAAGGTACATGCAATGGAAGTGGTGTTGAGATATGTCTTAGGTTCAGACCTATTAATAAATAGTTAGTGCTTCAATTCCTTTGCTTTTTCATTGATAACATATAATCTGTCACTAAAATTTATCCGAAGAAAAGAGTACCAAGTGATAGAAGCCAAACTTATTTATGGTTTGTTGTTATTTGATTTTTATTTTTATTTTATTATTATGTTTGGCATCCTTTCTTCTCTATGAGGTCAGGATTTGAGTTCTGCAGTTTAGATAGCCAGAATTTTAAAAAAAAAAAAATTGCAATTTTGCTGGTGTTTGTAAGATGTTAAATTGACTGGTAGTTGCTGGCCCTCACTACTTCTCTTTCCTGTCTAAATTTCAACATACAATTTGTATTTTTTGATGCCTGGAATTCTCTTGACCTTTCTAAACCCTTGAATATTGATGCCAGTGAGTTAAGTGGTTCAGATTATATATCAGGGCATTCATTGAGGGTATTCTTTCACTATTTTGTTCTTTAGAACATAAAATTTCCCTCTACATTCAATGAAGTGGCTTGGCTCTTGCTAGCATATTGTATTTTGTGCCGTGTGATGTATGCTTTCCCTCTTTATTGGCATTGGTTTGAATGATTTTTCTTATCCTCTTTCTTCCTTGCACTACAGTGATGGTGAAACATTTATATCAGCTGATGACCTGCGCATCAATCTTTGGAACTTGGAAATTAGCAATCAGAGTTTCAATATTGTTGACGTAAAGCCTGCAAACATGGAGGATCTAACCGGTAAGCATCCTAATATCTTGGTATTTAGGGTAGTATTGAAAATTTTCTCACAGTGGGTTTCCTCTTTTGTAGTGGATTCTTATCTGATGAAATATGATTTTTGGTACTTTGATTTGTCATGGAAGCTTTTGTTTATTCTCATGTTCGTACCATGCGCCTTTGCATGTGTGTCTCTTGTTTGTGCTTATTATTGGATATTTTCATGCAGTTCCTTTCATTACTTTAAATTCTGTGGGGTCTAAATTGGCGATTGTTGGAATTTGTGTAGGAAACTGAGTTGATCAGGCTAGTTAGTTTGTGCCAGGCCTGAATAATCTGGTTTCCACTTTACTAGCCTACCTTTTTTGTTTCCACATC
Source organism: Anacardium occidentale (assembly GCA_026122585.1). NCBI lineage: Eukaryota > Viridiplantae > Streptophyta > Magnoliopsida > Sapindales > Anacardiaceae > Anacardium > Anacardium occidentale. The sequence goes on along the minus strand of JAJEJH010000126.1, from coordinate 492,294 downwards.
TCTTTCCATAGATTTCCTCAAACCTTTAACTTTCTATTCTTTTACTTCTTTTTTTTTTTTTTCGGTTTGCTTGTTTTATTTTTTGTTTTTAAATTCAAGCTTTTTGTCTACTTTTCGCTTGCTGAAACCTTTTACCCTGTTTTATTTGTTCTTGCAGAGGTGATAACATCAGCCGAATTCCACCCCACTCATTGTAATATGTTAGCATATAGTAGTTCAAAAGGCTCTATACGGCTTATTGATTTGCGACAATCAGCATTATGTGATTCTCATGCAAAATTGTAAGTGTTTCAGTTGGTTTTTGTGTTATTAATATAATTAGAAGCAGAAGCGAACAAAAGCTGGATGTTTCATCGGCTTGGTCATATTTATTCATGGAAGACAGGGAAAAGCATCTCTTCTGTTGTGTTATTGGCTATGATAGAAATTGCTGTCCAGTTTCCTCTAATATCCTTTGTACACAGGTTTGAGGAACAAGAGGCACCTGGTTCTAGATCATTTTTCACAGAGATAATTGCTTCAATCTCAGATATTAAATTTGCAAAGAATGGAAGATATATACTTAGTCGTGATTACATGACTCTTAAGGTTGGGGGTTTTTGTCTCTGTTTTTGACTTGCGTTTCATAATTGCAAATAGTTTTTGGTGTCATCTGCTCATTGTGTTACTGATATTGTGACCATAATGCTCTTTCTAAATGTTACTTTTTCATGCCTTTTTCCTGGCTGTTGGTGGTGTTTTCTTTGTAATCCTATTTTGATGATTAGTTGCATCCTTGCTTTCGCATCAAAAGCTTTAAGCTATAGGTTGCATGCTTTGTTTAGTTGTGTCTGCATTGTCATGTCCAACAATATATCTGTTTTTTTTATTTATTTTTATCTGCATCTCAATAATAGTATCAGCCTTGCTTCTAGGACTAGCTTTCTGCATGCATGTGACTGTCCAATTTTTTGGATACTTGGACAAACTTATAAACTTTTTCCTGGTTTTAACTTGAGTCTTACTTCTTTGGCAGTTATGGGATATTAACATGGATTCAGGTCCCGTTGCAACTTTCCAGGTTCATGAATATTTAAGACCTAAGGTGAGGATTTTATTTCTGAACAAAACCAAACCCAAAACATTGCCTTTTTTTTTCCTACTTGTTTCTCTTGTGATAAGCTTTTCTTTTCTTGTTTCCAGTTGTGTGATTTATATGAAAACGATTCGATCTTTGACAAGTTTGAGTGTTGTCTAAGTGGTGATGGATTGCGAATAGCAACAGGTTCTTACAGGTAGATTTTTGTGTATAAATTCACTGTTTCATTGTTGTGAGAAGCCCTGGACTGCATATTGATTTTTTTACCTATCACCACAGCAATCTATTCCGTGTGTTTGGTTGTGCTTCGGGAAGTAGTGAAGCAACAACATTGGAGGCCAGCAAAAATCCAATGAGGTAATTTAGATATCATAAGAATAGCATAACTGGAGATTTATGTAAAAACAGTAGTGGATATCAATTTTATATGCCCTTATAGGAGACAAGTTCAAACACCTTCAAGGCCTTCCAGATCCCTTAGCAGTATAACACGTGTTGTTAGACGAGGTAAGATTAACTTCTTAGTTTATTCTGTTCCAAATCTTGCAAGTGAATGTGACTTCATGTGTTGATTCATGAGCTAATGATATGTATGCCAATAGCATAACCTTTTTCACTTCATCTCTTCATAAATATTTCTGTTATCTAAATTTGATTAATTTGTGGATTGGGGGATTGTAGCAGGAGCAGACAGTCCTGGAGTTGATGCAAATGGAAACTCTTTTGATTTCACCACAAAGTTGCTCCATCTAGCATGGCACCCAACTGAAAACTCAATTGCTTGTGCTGCTGCAAACAGTTTGTACATGTACTACGCATAAAGATGGTACAAGGAGAAATGTATTTCTTGGTTAACTATTTTGGGTTGCTGTCGGAGAAGGCTTCTTTTCCCTTTCCCATCAACCACTGAATTGGAGGCTACATAAAACCGTCATACTTGCACAAGTGCTCCTTAACTTTGTACCACATGCTATAGTAGGAGGGTCCTGAAATGGCTGTCACAGAATCCACGAGGAAGCTACCTGATTTTTGTTCCTGGGTGGGCAGCTTGATTCCCTTTTCACTTAGTTCCTCTTCCCAAGCCCCAAAATTCCCTCTTCCTATTTCTGTTTTGTGCATCTTCTTGTACAATAGAAGATGCAGTTATGTTTCGAAAATTTGTTGGGCCTAAGTCAAGAAGAAAATGTAATTGTAGCTCTTCTACAACAAAACCTAAAGGATGTTCAACATTTGCCACTAGGTTTAAGGTAATCGTAGTTGTTGTTTTTTTTTTTTTTTCCCCTTTTTCACAAATCTTGGTAAGAAGAAGCTGTTGAAAACCCTCGGTGCATCATTTTTTTATTGATTCTTTGTCATGCTTGGATCATAACCCCTTAGCTCTAGATGAATGTAGCTTTTGTTTTTCTTCCTCCTGATTCTTTTTTCACTAGGTATTTCCAAGTGGCTTCAAGTGTTTGTTGGGATGTGCAATACTTTCGGATAGGTTTAAGATTATTGCTTCTCTGTTTGCTTTTCTTGTTCATATTTTAACCGCGACTTTTTTCCTGGAAAACGATTATGTAGATTTACATTATACTCTTGTAAACTTGTTCCTGAAACTTGGGTTTTTAAGGACAGGCATCACTCTCGAGCCTTGATGAGCCAACCTATATATAACGAGGAAATGATGTGACCATTTGTCTTTCTGCTTTTTCCCTGCTGTCTATTCGTGGTTAATAATTTGCTTTCAATCCTGAGAAGCTCAGCCTACCTAGACAACTAATCAATGAAATTAGGCTTCATCAATCAAATGGCTCAATCTATCGAATCAAATTTGTCTCAATTCAAGTTACAGCAATGAATTCAAATTGAGTTTGATGACTACGAGTTTAAATTCGGGTATATTGTGAATCCATCCAGTCTGGCTATCCCATTTCTATGCTTGGTCTCTAATCAAATTAAGGTTCGTTGGCCTATGTCATCATCATTGGGCTGGGCTCACAGGCTGTTGAGGTGATGTGTGAATGGGGCCATATGATATGGATGTGGTTCGGAACTTTGTAAGCCTGATCCAGCCGAAACATAGTTATCTAATTATTACAAATTCTACATTAGTCCTTAAATGATACAAATATGTCTCACGGAGATTTGGTTCTCAAAGGGAGACATACATATTTGATATTTGAGCAACTGTATTGTACAAATAATCATATCCTGCATTTGTCCGTGAAATCTAGTAAAATGCAATCATGTCCATTGAAAACTGCCAACTGCACTCCAAACAATTGTTCTACCGTCATTATGTCGATGAGTAAATTGTTGAATTTGCTACTGGCAATCCTGTAGTATCCCTCATCGTTGCAAGGCTTTTTGGAGGGAACTTGGCAGTTAATCAAGAACAGGCAGCTGGAGTTGAATTTAGAGAATGCTGGCTGGGCTTGCTGCTTTGTTAGGGGTTAAGCGCTTTGGCTGTTTTTGCGGAAGAGGCTCCACAGTTACTGGTTACTATGTTTAATTGCACTTGCTTCAGGATTTTCAGAGATTTGAGTACTGCTTGCTATTCCAATAACAACACTCTCCTAGTTTTGTTTAATTTAATTTGTTCCGGATGAGATCCGCAAATAAATTGACACATTTCCGATACAAATGAGCACTATATATTTTCTAGAGAATTGATTCCTGAGAACGTTGGACAGTCAGATTCGATGAACAGTATCCAGCCGTTAAAAAAAATATAAAAACCCTCAGAATATGTGCTAATTGGTTAAGCTGGAAAGCTCTTGAATGATCAAGTCAATGACATGTGAAACCAGCAATGTAGAATACGATGTTCATTGAATAAATTCTCTCTGGAACTGATTCTTCGGCAACTGGGTCCTGAAATTAGAAACTGGCTTCCATTTGTGAACTGAAAGAATCTGAGCATGCATTTACGTATTAAAAGTCATTGCTACAGATGTCAAACGATAGGGAAAAATTGCTATGTTGTCGAACGTCGACAGAATTTGTACATAATTGCTGTGAATAATATTGAAGTGATAATAAGCCACAAGATACAAGGAAAATTTTAACGGGGACCATAAGACGTTCACTTTTAGTTGTTTTTAATACAAACATGCAGCTTCCGTTAAACTCCAATCTGTAGGAAGAATAGCGTTTAGATTGGTAATATAAATATTACAGCACAAACAACTTGCAAATAGGAAGAGAGAGAGAGAGGGGTGTTTCTTTTTATAGTTCTACAACTTTCCCACCAAGGTTTGACTTCAAAACACTTTTTCACAAAACCTTTCATCCAAAACTTGACTTTATCATCAAAATTTTGATAATATAATGGAAACAAATATCATTTTCAAACTTGCAAATCAACCCTTGTGATTTAGTTTTCTTCTTAATAGATTTGAAAACTTGAAAATCATCCCCTACAACATGAGTTTCTTCTTTCTAGGGGTGAGCATTGAATTACGAGAAACCACAATTGTTGGGTACCCAAAATTTTGGTTTTGGTTCTTCCCAAAATTATCCTATCTTGAGTGGGTCATAACACTCTTCTCCAAAGGTACTACCTTTATGGGAGAGATGCTACGTAACTTGAGTAAAGATACATGATTAAACACTTATATAAAACTTGTGGAATTTAAAATATTTTATTTATTGAAATCCCCTTAGCGCACAAAATATGTCTTCAAAATTAAACACACATAATGTGTCATATACAAAACTCACAAAGTATAACACAGAATAAACTTATAACATATATATAAAATATGTTCTCATGAACGACCTTTATTGAAACCTATTACTTATAATATATTAGAGAAAAAGAGTAAGTGATAATCATTCAATAAATAGATAATATTAGGATTTACACTTCTTATCTCTTAATTCCTTTTCATATTTATTTACATTCTCTTAATTTATGAACTTAGTCATCTAGGGTACATGTACGAACTCAAAACTTGGATAACATTGAATGTAATAAGTGAAAAACTCAATTTTAAACTTAGGTAAAAGCATTTTCATAAACATTATTTTTTAAAAATCATAGTTATGTCATTCAAACTAAGTTGAGATAAAGATTCGATATTTTGACAATGTGAGTAATATACTTATGCACTCCCCCTTTCCATAGTCACAAACTTATTGCACAACCATAACACGACAACTGGGGGTATGCCCTACTACAAACATGTGTATGAAGAATCATGGGCGTTTACTTGTAATAACCTTTTGAGAAAATATATCTTTAAAATTTTTCACGAAAAGATATGTTTTTGTAGGTGTTATAAAACTTTTAAAACATATAGGATCAAGAGATAGATTCTAACACCTTGAATGTGAGCTCTCACCATTAACACAAACAAGCAAAGATTCAACCAACACAAATAATTTTGGAATTGAAACAAAATCACTCTTTTAGTGTTTTTCACTCTTCCCTCTTAGTTCAACCAACCAAAACACATGCTTTCCATGCTTGTCAAGTTCGATAACAATTCATTATAATCATACATGCAAGTTCTTGCAAGAACTAGTTAAGGTGAAACAACAACTTACAAAGTTAAAAGGCCACACTCCAAGCATAAAGATAAGGATAAAGAACAAGTCCACCATCAAATCTCAACGTCACCAAATTGTGGCCAAACTTGGATAAAGGTCTAAAGAAAAGAGGAAGAACAGAGTTCTCTCTAATAGCCCTTTTTTTTTTTTTTTAAACAAGTCTAGGTTACAAGAGATAAATAAAGTGCCTTATATATGGCTTATAACACAAGATGACAATTAACAAATAAACATGCTTAACAAAGATAGCACAACAAAAAAAACAATCTTAAAAGGTTACATAACATATTAATTAATATCCCAAGGAAGTAAACTAAGGCCCAAATGACTTAGTTAAGCACCTAAGTAAGTAGATTAAGGCCCAAATGGCTTGGATTCGTTTTTGGGCCTTAAATTGCATTTAGGGTCAAGTTGCTGCTTGAAATAATGGGTTAGTATTGTGCTTCACTAGATTTGATTACAACACATATGACACTTACCTAGTTGGTTGATTCTTCCTTAGTAGCCTTGAGGGATGTCAATTTTGGATCATCAAGTCCCACACATGTAAACACTAAGCTTACATGTGCCCTATAAGAATTGGTCTTGTATGACTCTACATCCTAATGAATTTAGAAAACATGTAAAACATTTAATAGTTTCATGCATAAAAATTGTGATATGTCTTCGTGAAAACTATGAATATAGATGTAGGCCTCTTATAAGCTTTTCTTAGGCTTGCTCATCGTTTTTGTAACATCCTGATGTTATAATGGTCTTTTTAGGCCTTGAATCGGGGTTAGAAGAGAGATTTCGTAGTTAGAAATCAATTTCAGTAAGTTAGGAGGGTAGAATGACCTTTTGTTCCCTTTATATGCAACTTGTAGAAGGAGCACAACCGTGCATCTTTGAACCCACGCCCGTGTGTCCTTTTCTCACCATGCACGCCCGTGCATGTTTATCATATGCCTATTGGTATATAAAGTCAGATTTTTTTTCTCTGTCAGTTTCAGCGAGTTTCTTATCCATTTTCCCTTTCTTTTCTCTCCAGTTAACCCTAATCAAATTGAAAGAGAGATCAATCAGCTTTTAGCACTCAATCCAGCCAAGATTCAGCTAGAGATAGAGAGATAGAAGTCATTAGCAGCTCTAGGTAAGTATCTTCTTACCTGTTTCCTGTTTCCTGTTTCTAAAGTTAATGTTTCCTTGGTTAGGTTAATTTAGTTATAGAAACATGTTTTCAGTTTAATAGCATGTCTTTGTGTTATTAATGATGATATAGATGAGAAATCTGGAGGTAAAAGCATGCATAGTTCCCTTGATACACGTGTGTGTGTATTTAGGAGTTTAGAGAGATTTTAGTATGATTTGGCTATGAATAATGGGAAAAATATGTTAATAGTAGTATATGTTGCATGCTTGTATGTTATAGTATGTTTAATTGAAGTTTGATGAGATTTGGGTTGAGTTTTGGGAGTGATTTTACGTGTTTTAGCCATGAGTGTCGAAACAGAGCAGGACGCACGCTCGTGCGTTTGTGTACGCACGCCCGTGCATTCTTGGTTTAGTAGGGTCACGATCGTGAATGCAAGCCATGCACGACTTGCTTTTAGTAGAGTCATGACAGTGTGCTTGAGGGTCACGACCATGCGTTAGCAGAATTCAAGAATTAAGCAAAATTTTTAGAATCTAGCACGGTTAGGTTGCACGACTGGCATACGGCCTGTGTATGCTTATGCATGCCTGTGCGTCCGATAGTGCACGCTTGTGTGCCTAGTGAAAATTAGAATCTTCCTTCCCTTTCAGCAAAATTTCAGTAATAAAGTAGCTAATTGAATATTCTAAGTTGAATAACACATGAAACAGCTAATGATGAATACAAATAAGTATAAAGAAGGAAGGGACACAGAGAATTCAGTTATAGCTACGAGAAACTTAATAGAATTCAAAAACAGCTTAAATAATAGCTTATGATTAGAAAATAGATGGAAACAAGAAAATATCAATAAATACAGTTTATACAAACAGTAACAGAAATAGTAAAACAGTAACGAATACAGTAAATGTATATGTATGTATATATATATATGAACAGACATCGAGACTGTATAGAAAGGAGCAGAAGCAGAATTAACAACAGTTATGAAAGACTAATATAATAAACTGATAGATACAGTGACAGAATATAACATAACTCAGAAAAGTTACACGGAACTTATTAATGAGCTTAATAAGTTACATAAACAGTATAACATTGAGTATATGCAGAACATAATTATAACAGATATATATCTGTACAGAAAGCAATCAGAAGAAAAGAAATGATAATTATCATGCATGATATGCATTACATGACATGATATTTCATATAGTATTTTCAGAAATAGATCCAATGATTCGAATAAATGTTTTCAGTATAAAAACATTGATTTCAAGGGTGAATACGAGAGGGTACCTATGAGTTTCAGCACACCCTTATGAGAGCCAGCATCAGGAGCTATATGCTTATATTAGCACTATATATTGGTATATGTTGGTGTGCTCAGTTAGCAGCTTAGGGTTTGATGATCCGAGGATCAAATTTCAGTATATAGCGTGAGGCGCTCAGTTTTAGTATCTAGCGCAAGGTGCTCAGTTTCAATATCAGATTCAGTGGCATTATATGTGTAGATAGTTTCTAGTACATATTTGTATAGGAAACTCAGATGACCAGGGTACCGAATCCCTTTGTTTATTAGTATACGTAGCACAGTTTTCAGATATGATTTTCAGATACAGTTTTTAGTATTTTAGTAGCTATTATATCAGCTTTTCAATTATTTTAGGATCTTCAGATCTACTAGCAATATTTCAGTAAATAGTTTTTAGACATATGATTTCTGTAAACAGGCCAAGGCCCAGATATGATTTCAGCATACTCTATGACATGTCATTTTCATATGACATACACAGTAAAGCATGATTCAGTTTATGATTAATTAGTAAGAAACAGTAAAACAGTAAACATTCAAAATACATGAGAATCATGTGACAATACATGATAGAATAACAAGCAGAACAGAGAAATTATCAGATAATCTGATAACCATAATACAAACAGAATATGAAATACCAGAAAGAAAAGCACTATAGAATATTACATATATGTAATAGAATGAACAAGTTTACAGAATAAAACTATAGTAGAGCAGTAAAAGAGAAAAGATAATAAATATCAGAAAAAAGAGCTTAATGAGTCAAGTTAGACCACTCTGATTTCTCTTCATTCTGGGTTGTTTACGTATACTTATATACATATTTACGACATAGCATGAGGCAGCATTCGAACAATAAGTTAACTAAAGAAGAATATTCTACCAGATTAGAATGAACTCAGTTGATGTTATCAGATAAACAGTCATACTAGCTATGGGCAAAGTAGAGTCTGTTAATCTAGTAATCAGATTAACAATGAAATAGAAACAGAGCAAGAAAGCATTAAAGAAAGAAAACAGAGAATAAGATAAGCGAAGAAGCTATTAGGCTATCAAAGAACTTAGTTAAGTTCATTAGCTTAGTAGCTAGCCAAATATGTATCAGCTTCGTACTTACCTGAGGGTAGAGGTAGGAGATACTTACTTAGTGACTTGTCACTCATCCCTCTCAGTTTTCTTTCTTGCAGGTTGGTGTTTTAGGGAGCTGAGCTGGGAGCACGAGATGGTTGATGAGTGGGATATAACTCGAGGGGATTCTTACCCAAGGTTTTTAGTTTCGTATATGTATGTATGTATGTATTCAATTTTCAATAGATAACACGTTGGCTCGTATGCTTTATGTTTGCTCATGCATATGAGATGTACAATATCACTTGTATTTTCAGATACTAGTATTAAGAATAAAATATGAGTTTTATTCAGGATACTGTACAATGAGTTTCAGCTTTCCACCACATTTATTTTATAAACTTCCACATCGCATATGTTTTCAGTATAGTTTTGTGTAAGGTTTCTTATTAAATGTGACCGATAATGATTTTCAGGCAGTAAGAAAATAAAATAATATAATATAATTTTTATATAATAAATAAATAATAGCAACACAGTGACATCCAGCAGGGGGTCTTACAGTTTTCATCACTCATTAACATGATCATGACCCATGTTTGATTTCATAAACTATCTTAGGTATGTCTTAGTGATTGTTATTGTAGGCAACAAAAAATAAAATACTTTACTTTTGAAAGTTTTGCAAATAATGGTATCAAAAGTTGATCTCACAACAATTAATTGTTCATTACTACTAGGGCTAGATTCGAAGTGAACACGTTCGGGCTCGTTTTCGAGCTCGCTTCGTTCGACAGTGAAACGACACAGTCCTCACACGAAGCGAACGCGAATACGAATATGTGGGACGAATATTCGGTTTGAACGAATACGAACCCGAACCAGTTAACAAATAGTTCGGTTTACCGAACTGTTCGTTATGTGCTTTAGTCGGCAATGCACCCTCCATCCCATCCCAGTTGTTTCTTTTTCTTCTTCGTTATGTGTTTTTTGTCGGCAACGGACCTTCTGTCCCATCCCAGTTGCTTCTTCTTCTTCTTCTTCTTCTTCTTCGTTATGTGTTTTTGTCGGTAACGCACCCTCCGTCCGTTCGTTCCAGATGGCAAACACGTTCGTTCGGCATCTACAGTTGCGAGCCAACGAACGAATCAAGACTTTTTCATTCGCCCGAACACGAATCACGAACACCCACCGATCCTGTTAGTCGAACCCGAGCCGAACACGAGCAGCGCCAGAAAACGAACGAAGCGAACACGAACATACTCGTGTTCATATTCGATTCGCTTTGTATCCAGCCCTAACTACTACTAACATACTAAAGAAAATACAAGGTGTTTGTAAAAATGAAAAAATGTAATAAAGCAATAAAACTAAACCATAAGCAACAAAGCAAACCAAAAAATTACTAAAGTAAAGAAAACTCCAATCAAAAGGTAAATCCATCACTGTTGTAACTTATTCGTTGATATAAAAGATAATTTAAAACAATTGAATATTCAATCCAAGAATAATAGAACCGATCTTAAAGTTTTTTGTTTTTCCTTACAAATTAGTTTATTACAAAAAGCTTCAATAATAAACCCTAATTACTAAGTGAATTCTAGACCAACCTCTCAACTCTAACTCAAGAACAACATTAATCACTAGAAAAATGGTTAAAATTAAACGTAAACCTATTCAAGTGATGGTTTGATAATTTAAACTGATTTTTCCCTAGAGAACTCAATATTAATCATAAACATGTTAATAGACTTTTCAATTGCTACTAATAATAGAGTCAATAATTATTAGGTAATCAGACTCAACATTAGTTATAGATTGGATAAAAAAACGAATTAAATAGTTGTACTCCTAGTCAACTCATTCATCAATCGTAAACAATTAAAAACAAAAGAAAATCAGATACTCAAATGAATTAAAAACATAATTAACATAAGTCTTACAAGATTACTATTGATTGTGTCAATTCTTTCGATCTGGATGCATAAATTTAGCCACTCATCATCGAAGAGCACATGAATAATATGAAATAACGTGTTTGTGCTTTTCTATCACAACCCAAAAATCTATTTTCTAAAGAGTTTTAATGGTTTCAATTCCTTCCATTTGGATCCAAATGGTTTAATTAATGGTTTTAATGTTTATTTATTCGTATTTTTCAATATATATCAACTAAACAACATTAATAACTAGAAAAATAGTTGAAATTAAACATAAACCTATTCAAGTGATGGTTTGATAATTTAAACTAATTTTTCCCTAGAGAACTCAATATTAATCATAAACATGCTAATAGAATTTTCAATTACTACTAATAATAGAGTCAATAATCATTAGGTAATCAGACTCAACATTAGTTATAGATTGGATAAAAAAACAAATAAAATAGTAGTACTTCTAATCAACTCATTCATCAATCGTAAACAATTAAAAACAAAAGAAAATCAGATATTCAAATGAATTAAAAACATAATTAACATAAGTCTTACAAGATTACAATTGATTGTTTCAATTCTTTATATCTGGATACACAAATTTAGCCACTCATCATTAAAGAACACATGAATAATATGAAATAATGTGTTTATGCTTTTCTATCGCAACCCAAAAATCTATTTTCTAAAGAGTTTTAATGGTTTCAGTTCCTTCCATTCAAATCTAAATGGTTTGATTGATGGTTTTAATGTTTATTTATGCTCATTTGTCAATATATATAAACTAAAGACAATAATAAAGGATTTCTTCTACTTTTTTGGGTTCTAATATTTGATATCAATCTTTCTCTTTAGCGTATAATCTCCCTTTTTCGTTAACTTGAACTAAGCAAAAAACAATAATTGTTGATTTTAGTGTTGAAACAATGTGTGTAAAAATGATAACAATTTGTGGCATTGTGCCTCTTTTTTAATAGAATTTGAATCTTATAATCACTAAAATAGACATTCGCCTTAATAGAATGATCATTCACCGCTTTATCCACTTAGGATATGGCACCTTATCTTATTCATTCACTTACCACTTTTTAAGTGGGTTTTCACCTTCTAAAATGATAGTTTATTGCTTATTTTCGTAAAAATTCAAACTTAAAAAGAGATTCTTGGCCTATATTAGCATAAATTTAAACTTAATACAAATGATAGAAATGATTTTGCTATACACTTGTGGGTATTACATAGGTTCTTTTTTTGTAAAACTAGTCAATTTCAATTCTACCCCTTTAAAGAATTGAAACTCACTTAGAAACCAAATCTATACAAAATTGGAGTACCCAAATGGGTGCCCTTTCTTTCAAATTTGTTTTAACAAAATGAAATTATTTTGTTCTTACATTTGTTGATAAACCACAAAACTAGGTTTTCTTTCTTTAATCAAACTTGATTCAAAAACCTTTAACAACACTTAATATTCACAATCCTTTTCACAAGTTTCTGACTTTCTTTTTTGAAAACTAATCAAATTACATAATCAATCTCAAATAAGACATTGAAAATGTTGTCATGTCTTACATCAAGATGTTAAGTTATTTTATACCCTTAATGAGATATAGAATTTGTAACCCCTGAATAAATGAACCAAAAAAGTACACAAATGAGGCATAGGAGGTGAAATTGTCATATTAGTTAAATAAGGAGTCAAAATCAATAAATTTTTCCTTCGAGTTAGTGTAGACACTGGTAGTGGCATAAGAGCATAAAAGATTAGAATTAGTGGTGGTGAAATCAAAGATGGAAATCTTGAAAGAGAGGGCAAAGGTGAAAAAGACTAAGACATAGTTGAAAGGATCAAAAGAAGTGGCAGTTGAATGAACCATAATTGTGGAGAAAACTTACTTGAGAAAAGAGAGATTGAATTGAGATGACAAGGAAGTATAATGCCATAAAGAAGAAAAATTGTTTGTATAAGTAAGAAACATGGTGTTAGGAGGGAAAAATTCAATGATCTTTCTACATAAATTTTGAATAGTCCTAGGAGGAACTTAACCAAACTAGAATTGACCTAGTTGTTTTAGGTAAGAACATGTCTTGGTTGGTTTCAATTATGGTTTCGGTTGTAGGTTTGATTCTTATTTTTATAGAAGCGTGCTTGAACTTGCTCAGCCATACATTTTCTTAACAGGTTTGAAAACTTACAAGTCATATAATCTCGGTTTTTTCTTTCTAAAATGCTTAAAAACTTATAAATCAACCCTTGTAATTTGGGTTTATTCCTTATCCTTATTAAATAGTTCATTGAGTTCACTTATCATAATCTCCATAATGCAATTCATGCAACAAAAAACAATAATAAAAACCTAGGATAATGTGATGTTGTTTTGATATAATTTATATTGAATCAAGAGAATCCAATGATAATTTCTTATCTATTATCTATAAAATTTCAACCAGGGGTAGATAAAGGAGGGGTAAAAAAAGGTCAAAAATTTTTAAGTTAGTTGAATTTATCATTTTACCCTTTACTTTAGTTTTTAATTTTGTATTATATTAGATTTCAATGTCTCCAAGTTAAATTTTTCCAAGAAAACATTTGTTGCTCTTTAGTTCTCTACTCTGTTCCTTTATGTTCGTGCATCAACTAGCTAAGTGTTCAAGATTTCAACTCTTCGTTGCCAAAGATTTTAATAAAACAAATCTTACAATACAACTCTTCTTTGAATTTTTTACTTTATGTTTTGGTTTTATCTTAGGGTTTATTTGGAGAGATGACTATGGAGGAAAATTAGGATTTTATAATGTATTAGACTAATGGAGGATTAGTTTTGTATCATGATTTTTTCTATTACCGAATCCATATTGGAATTTAAGCCTTTGTTTGTACATTGAAAACGTGTAAATTTTGATATATTTTCATAAGTTACAACCATGGTTATCATTGTTATATGATACATGATACATATCGTATGATATGATATAGTATAGATAAAAATGATACATATAAGAGGGTATATCAAAAATTAATATCATAGTGTGTGTGTATCGTTTGTTACCATAAGTATTAGTTCATATTAATAATATAGATTGACATACTTTTTTGAAGTAAATTGAAGATTTTTATTCATGGGTTTCATCGGTCTAGGTTTTGTTTCATTAAACTTACCAAGTCAAGTGGATAAAATCATAGCAACAAAGGTAAGCATCAAGTTTTGTTTTTGTTTTATTATTAACTCAAGTGGATAGAATCATAGCAGAAATAAAGTTTTTACTTAGTTTCATTTATTATTATTTTTCTATAGATGTGGACTAATGTGTAAAGAAATGAAGAGTATAATTGATACTTGATAAGCTTTCAAGGCGAAGTGATGGCTCTTATAGGTGTCACTAACTTACTTTTAGGTTACAATAACATAAATAATAATTTAGAATGGAAGTTATGCATGAAGAAAATGGAGAAATTGAAGAGGAAGATGTGTTACCTATTTTTCATGATAGTGATAACACTAGTGGAGATACGAATATTGACATTGATTTTGGGGATGATATAAATGACTGAGAGGAAGATGATATGTTTTTGGCATAAAATTTTTCTAGCAATTTTTTTTTTTTACAACTTTTGAATGATTGAATGTAAAAAGTTGAGTATAAAATGTTTTCGTTTTTTTGATTTTGTTAATAGATATAAGAATCAAAGAGATGTTAAAACTAAAGCAATAATGTTTTTTCTTATTGTAAAGTTGGTTATTTAATATATAGCTATATATTTCTATTTATTTTTTTGATTGCATTGCTTATTTTGCATTATGAAGTTTAATTTTCATTCTTTTTCTATATTCTTTTCTGCATTGAGTTAGTAAAAGTTTGATAAGGTAATTTTAGGTTCTTCCTTTTTGTTTTTGGAAACATTGCTCACATTAAATTAAACTGGAAAACAAAATAAAAGGCCATGAGTTTTATTTAGGATAAATTTATGTTAAATTTGTAGACACTTTCTTGTGTAACTTAAAATTTTAGGATAAAACTATCTCAATTAAATTTGAGTTTTATTTCATTGTTTCATTGGAACAAATCAACTTCTTACTATGTCTATAATTTTTTTTTTCTTTTTGAACTTTCTTTATTCAATAATAATATATTGTTGTTTTGAACTTGTATGAAGAGATTTTTCAAAAGAAAGTTAACAACGTTCTCATCATCTGAACAAGAGGATAACATTGATGATGCAAGTAAAAAAATGGTTATTGATTTACATATATTCTTATGGATCCAAGCTTATAGACCTAACTTGTGGATCTTGATCCTAATATTCGAGATCAAATTAGAAGAATATATTTGAAGATGGATCCTTGTTAACCAAAGGGCCATAGGTTTCCTTTAGAAATTTTGGTCGATTTTCAAGATGATTTGTTGTTTCATAGTTTAATAAATTTGATCAATGGTTAAAATACAATATAGCGAAAGACTCAGTATATTCAATTTGTTGCTATCTTTTTAAGCCAGATGTTATTGATAAAAAGGGTAGTGATTGCTTTGTTGGTTAAGGGTTTTCAAACTGGAAAAAAAGAAAAATTAAATGTTCATTTTGGAAGTACTAATATTGCTTATAAGCAAGCTCAAAAACATGTAAATCATTATTGAATCAAGAACAACATATTCGATCATTCTTTTTACAGACACTCTTCTAAAGCACACATCAAGTGTTAAACTTGTTTAATTGCTATAATTGATCATGTTCATTTTTTTTAAGGTAGGGACTATTATTTTGTGGGCATGATGAATCTTATAGTTCAAACAACCAAGGGAATTTTCTTGAGCTTCTATAATTTCTTGCTAATGATAATGAGATGCCTATGATGTTGCTTTCAAGTATGTTCCCGATAATCTAAAATTAGTATCACTTAAAATTCAAAAAGATATCGTAAGTGCTATTTTAAATGAAACTATATGTTGTAATATTCCAAGGTTAGAATGATTTTTTTATACCTTAATTAGGGGTAAAAGAAAAATTTTATAGCCTAAGGTTAGATTCAAAAAGAGTTTAGAGGGGTAAAAGAGTCTTTTTAATGGCTTAATAAGGTTTGTGCTTGGAGCACAACTATGCATCCTTTAGACACACGCTCGTGTATCCCTTGTGTATGGAGCACAATTGTACACCCTAGTGGCATACGACCGTATGTCTCCTTTAAGTTATGCAACTATATAAAGTAAATGTTTCACGAGTTTCAACCAACTTACCTATTTCTCTTCTTCTTCCTTCCAAAACTAGCCAATTTTTCAAATAGAGAAATCAGCTTCTAGTAGCCAATCCAGTTAGGATTAAGCCAAAGTTAAAGAGATAGAAGCTGTTAGCAGTTTCAAGTAAGTATTTCCTTACCTCTTTCTTGTTTCCATAGCATTTATCTTCCTAGATGAGGTTAATCAATGGTAGAACCATATCTCTAGTTTTTTAAGCATGATTCTAAGAAGATGATAATAAGATAAAGGAAGATTTTGAGTTAGAAACATGGGCAAAAAATTTTTCTGTACATATATGTGTTTTATGCATGTAAAAGCATGTTTAGTTGAGATTAAAAGTTATGAAATGATGAAGGTTGTGATAAACATTTGTGGTTGATTATTTATGTGTTATAATGAGTTTAGTTGAAGATAGATTAAGATTGAGTTGAGTTTAGGCATGGATATGCGAGTTTTAGAGATAAAAATTATAGAAGCATAGTGTGACGCACACCCATGTGAACAATATGCATGCCTATGTATCCATGTTTCTTTGTATGGTCATAGTTGCATAGTGCATGCATGATTGAGGCCAGTGTGCTAGTGCTTTCAGGTACATGACTGTGCAAGTGAAGGTCATGATCATGTGTGCTTTCCTAATTATGCATGGTCATGTCTTGTGAAAGCCATGATCATGTAAGAGTTTTGTTATAGGCTTTTATATATAGGGACACAACCATATGTAGTGCATACACGACAATGTGTCTTGAAACACATGCCCATGTAATAAGACAAATTTAGTATAAACATCTCAAAAGCTAGCACGCCTTAACACATGACTACACGCATGCCCGTGCATTAAGAGATAATCATATAAACAACTTAACAAATAGAAAACAACAAAGAAATGATAGTAGAAAAAGAAAGAATATTTTCCTAATATCACACCTTTAAACTCATACTAGTGTAAAAAACTTAATAACGGTATAAGTAATCGTTAGATTACAATCAGAAAACAAAATAGAAATAGGAAATAGCACTAGAAACTATTATAGGAATATATAAAATAATAAACTAACATATACATAATAGAATACAGAACAGCTTATGCATAACTTATTAACAAGTTTAATAAGTTACAAAACTAGAAGCTTCAGTAAGGAATACACATAATAGAACTATAACACTTGTACAACTATATATTATTTAAACAAAAGAGAAAGAGAAATAATAAGATTTACATGCATGATATGCATTCCATGACATAGCATGCCAAGACAGTGTTTTAAAAAAAAGGGATCAAGTGACCTATATGCATCAGTTTTTTAGTAACAAGCTGATATCCAAGTTAATTATAAATGATAAATATGATGAGGCATTTGTGAGATTTCAACTTTCTAATTACGATAAGAATAATTAGATTTAACTTACTGGTCTAAGAACTAGTATGATAGAATATTTTAACTTACTGACACTTTGCTAGTATGGTTCAACCCATATGGTTAAGATGTCTAATCTCTATATTCATCAGTCTGATCAGTATAACAAATATCTTCGGATACATAGAGATTTTAGAAATAGTTTTCATACGACTTTTCAATATTTTGGATTTTAGGATCCTAATAGCATTTTTAGTATATATTTTTAGTAAATAAGCCTAAAAGCAAATAGTATGATTTCAGCATACTTCATACCATGATACATAATATGACATGAAGTAGTACTTAGAAACTAAAATAAGAAACATTTAAAAAAAAAATGAAGATATATAACTACACAATATACATCATAAGCAAACATATAAAATAATTTAGTTAAGATTTTAAAAGAACTTGATAATATTCTAGATCTCAGAAATCAGTTAAAAAAAAAGAATAGGATAATAAATATTCGAAAAAGAACTTGATATGTTAAGCCATACTAGTTAAAATTCCCTTTTCATATCGAGTCGTATACGTATACTCATATACATAATTATGACAAGGTGCAAAGTAGAGCTTAAGCAGTGAGTTTCAATAGTGTGATAAGCTAGAGCAGAAGATGTTATTAGACTAGTCAGGAACTTGGTTAAGTTCTTTAGTTTACTAGCTAGCTAGTGACATAATAGATTAGAGTTTATCCGAGGATAAAGATAGAAGATACTTACTAGATGATTTCATCACTCATCCTCTTTAGTTTCTTCTCTTGCAAGTCAGTGGTTTTAGGGAGTTGAACTTAGAGCATGAGATGACTAGAGAGTGGGATATGGCTTCAGAGGGTTTTCATCTGAGTTTTCAGTTTTATATGTCTATACATATATGTGTTTAGTTTCAACAGATAACATGTTGATGACTCGCATACTTTGTATTGCTCATGCATATAGGATGTACTGTATCAACTATATTTTCAGTTATTAGTATTATTAATATATGTAATAAAGTATGAGTTTTATTCAGGATACTATACAGTAAATGTTAGTTTCCCATCATATTTTATTAACAGTTTACGTATACATGATTTCTAGTTAAGCTAGTTAAGGTGAGACTCTTGCTATATATTATACATACATACATATATATGGATATATATATATATATATATATATATATTCCTTATATATACAGTATACTGTAATATATAGCAGAGGGCTTCACTTATGTGCTTTTCATTAGTGATTTAGGATATTATTTATTCCCTATATTGATTGATGAATCTTGTTATATCTCTACGAAGGAATAAATGACTATTGTCTTACATCATGTTAACAAGAATGCACTTATTGTGGAGCATTTACTAGGTGCTGAACATCTTACCATTACTACAACTCTCTTAATCAAGACAACACTTGACAATTTTTTTTAAGGCATGGGTTGAGTTTTTCTTAAGTGCAAAGAAAGGTTATGATGTAGAAATATACAAAGAAAATTTTAAGGCCTAAAAGACATTAATTTTGAAAGAGAATATATATGCTTTTTATATTCATTGTTTTTCCATTTTAGTTGGCTTTTGTGGTTTTAATAAAGAACTAAGATGTCGTTAATGATCTCTTTGACATTGTGGCGATTATAGTTACTATTGTCAGTGTTCCATCAAAATGATAAGATATTTTTAAAGGTAAGTCAAGTTATTAAACCTCTTTCTAATGGTGAACTTTTAAGTGGAAAAGGTCTTAATCAATAAATAAATTTGAGATGCACTACTAATATCTGCTCGGGCTCACATTATGGTTCTTTAATAATTATAACCTTGTTGTTCTCATCCATCATTATCAATGTTTTGGAAATTATGGAAAAAGATGGAACAAACTATGAGCAAAAATTTCATGCAAAAAGCATATCGACAGTAATGCAATTATTTGACTTTGTGTTTAGTTTTTTTATAAAGGATGTACTTGGCTTTATAAATGAACTTTCTCAAATACTACAAAGAAAAGATCAAGATATTGCAAATACTATGAATTTGGTTAAATCATGTAAATGAGCTTTATAAGTGATAATGGATGGTGGATGAAAGGTTTTACAAAACAAAGTTTATTCTTTTGGTGCCAATAATGACATTGATCTTCCAAATATGGATGATAATCTTTTTATTTAAGAGCAATCACAATATTAGTCTTAACATATTATAAACCTACATCATTATTATAGAGATACAAAGGCACTTGCATAAGCGTGAGCATAGTGGAATGAAAAACAAAATTCTTGCCCATACAACACACACATTCAATCAATATGTATATAAAATAAACACAAAACATAAATTCATAAATACAATCCCATCCAAGATCCCTTAAACCTACATTGCATATAAAGAAAATACATAAACCATGAAAGCTTTATAGAGTGTGTTTTTCATGTGTTACATGGCAAGAATCTATACCTAAAGATGTTATCCAATTCTTTTAGGTTGACACCTCTAGTAATTTACGCAAGGCAAGCATTGTGAAGCTTACCATGTAGAATCAATGTTATAAAAGGCTTTATGCATTGGGTAGGAAAAGAAATATGACATAGTCATCTAGTTTATAAGACTTAAACAACACTCATTATTCAATTTTCATTGAATAAATCAAAATACTAGTCATGATCTAGTTTTCATGCCAAGAAAATGTTCAAACAATTTATATTAATTTTAATTAATTAAAAGTCAAATAAAATAAATAAAGTTCTTATGAACTAAGTCATAATTCAAAAAGGAAGTTTTATTTCACTTTTTTTAACTTTACAACTAAAACTTATTTCTACTAGTACGTTATAAAATATGTATTGATCAAAAAACCTATGTAACTCTAAACAAAGTGTTGTACCATCAACTTGTAGATTTACCTTTCCTTCAAGCAAGAGTTGAGTCTACTTTAGTTCTTGCACATAAAAAAAAACGTTAGAAGTAGGTCACGTGTCAAAAACATAAGGTTTCAAGGGAAAAAGTATAACTCTCAACTGTATATGAAAATAAAGACTTGGTCTTTGTTCTTTCATTCTCATGAAAAGCCTTGTAGTACATCTTCAGTGACCAAGCTTACCATAATAATAATAAAAAAGAAACCAACTTTCATTCATTTTTATTATTTAGAATATCAACTAAATTTAAAGATTGAGACTTAACTTTCAGATTGACCTTAGCCTTTGCCTCTTTTTAAACTAACTATCTTTTAAAATTGGTAGTAACCTCTCTTTTGCACCTTATTTGAATTTCGCCATCATATATCATCTATAAATATCCATCAACAGACTCTCCATCATGATCCTTTAGGAAGTCCTTAATGAACCTTGTATAGTACTCGAAAAGTGATGAGATAATTGCATGAAATGCAAAACAATCTAATAATTGCAAGCCCAATAACTTGGTTCCTTTATCAACTTACACACTTTTCACAAGTAAGAATCAAATTATCTTTATTGTTTGATTGATATGTAAGGAGTTCCTTCAAAGCTTAACATAATTTAAAGCATGACCTTTAAAGATCATTCACAAACATTTGATTATATCCTTTTGCAACAAAATGTTTGCCTACAAGTCAAGAGTCATGAAGGATGATGTGATTCTTGATGCTAATAAACAAGTATTGTTGTGTTTTTCATATGTATCAAATTCTTTTATAGTAGAACCACATTTGGGCTCAATATGTGGATCTATTACAACAATATATAAGATTTTGTTTTGCTCAAGTATAGCTCAGAGGCATCGATATAAGTCCAAAAATCTTAGGTATATTTGTAATGACCCAAGGGGTAGAATTACCATTTTAGGAAAGTTCAAGGGGTAGAAGAGTCATTTTAGAAGTCCTTTGGGGCTTAGTTTTTGTTTCTGCGCAAAGGTGGGTGGAAATGGCTATTTTCCACCGCACACACGACCGTGTGCCTTGGACACACGACCGTGTGTCTTGCCTCAGCCAGTTACATTGTTTTAATTTTCCAGTTCTACGCAGTCAGCTTTCCTAGCTTATTTCCCTTGTTTTCTCTTCTTCTTCCTCAGCTCCAGTGAACCCTAGAGTTCCAGAGAGAGATCCCCCAGCAGCCCAGCTTTAGATTAGAGATCCAGAGGCTTCCAGAGATAGAGGTTAAGCTTTCATGGCACGAGGTAAGTGTTTTCCTTACCTCTCTCGCTATTTTCAGAGCATGAATGGTTGTTTCCAGCATATGTGAACTTTATGTGTGCTTGTTTGAGTTATTTCCAGCATGCTTGAGTTTGATATGATGCATGATTGGATGATTGAGTGGCTTTTCCATGTTTATATGCGTATATGTGTATATGCATGAGATATATGTTTTATTTATGATATATGGCGTGTTTGAGTTGATGAAATGATGATTAATTGCGTGCTAGGAGTAGTAGAAAATGTGTATGTTTGTTGATTTTGAAGTGTGGAAGTGTTGGTGTGGGAATTTCTGGATTTCCAGACACGTTCTGCAGAAGTTGAGTTGAGCACACGCCCGTGCGTCCCTGATGCACGTCAGTGTGGCCTCAAATTCTGCATGGACACGGTCGTGCATGTTGGCCGTGTGCGTGTAGAAACCCAGACACACGCCCGTGTGCTTTCCCCTAATTCCACACGCCCGTGTATGCGAGACACGAGGAGAAGAGAAGGTAGCCACATGCCCGTGCAGTGCGATACAAACCCGTATGCCCCTTGATGCACGCCTGTGTGTTGCACCACACGCCCGTGTGCCTTGCCAAATTTTCATGAAAATATTTCAGAACCTTGCACGCCCAGCAGCACGATGGCCACACGGTCCTGTGTGCCTTGACACATGCCCGTGCGCCCCAGAACACACGCCCGTGCACTTAAGAAAAAGCAGAAAATGAAGTTAAAAGAGAACTTAAGCCACTATAAGCCAATTCTAAGCACACAGAACTCAGTAATAAGCTATAAATCAGTATTTCATGCATGATTATCAGCATTTAGCATGACATGCCATATCAGATATTTTCAGATTGGATCCAAAGATCCAACAACATGATTTTCAGATATATACATATATGATTTTTCATATATCAGATAGGGGTGGATACGAGGGGGCACCATGAGTTCACACACCCGCTAGAGAGGGAAACCAGCGTCCGCTAGAGAGGACGTGGTCACTGACCAAGCTCAATAGAGAGTGCTGGTTGTGCATCAGTAGATTCAGTAGGACTTGAACTCACACGACCAGGGTGTCGAATCCCTGTATTCATCAGTCTGGCCAGTACAACAGATTTACAGATACAGTACTTTCTGATACAGTTTTCAACATATACTATACGTATATCTTCAGGATCTTCGGATCACAATTTTATTATCAGAAAGAGTTTTCAGAAAAGACAGTTTTTGTAGAAAAATAAGCCTGAGGGCGAGTTTTACAGCTTTTCAGCATACACATGACATCAGCATATATATTTCATGTCATGTACAGGATCAGAACAGAAACAGAACAGTAATAGAACAAAATTCAGTTAAGAATAATTCAGAAAATGGATATACTTCGATATATCAAGAGAATTTGAATAAAACAGCAGCTTTGTAGGATTGTCTACGTGACGAGTCACGTAGCCAGTCAGGTTGAACCTGTGAGTGTTTGTGTTTGGAAACGCTTGCTGAGTGACTTTGTCACTCACTCCCTTTCTTGTTTCCTTTTGCAGGTCAGTGATTCGAGTGGCTGAGCTGGAGCGAGACCGCTGCGAGATTTTAGGGATATGGCTCGGTAGCAGCAAATAGCATGTTGGCTCGCATGCTTTTATTTTCTCATGTATATATGTGTGTATTATACTCTATACACTGTATGACTAGTATATTTTATACATGAGCAGCCTGAGTTTTTACGCTTACATTTCAGTATATTTGAATACTGAATTATATTTACAGTTTCTTTTTATAAGAAATTTTTATTTCAGCAGTCATTTTTACTGTAGAGGTCCCCGTTTCAAGTATATTTTACTATTATAAACAGTATTTTCTGCAGCGCACAGTGACTTGGGGCGGGGGTCGCTACAATATTCCAAACTGGTTCTCAAATGATTTGATAAAGCTTAGGTCATAGGTTAGGTCATATACAAGTCAAGAGTCATAAAGGATGATATGATTCTTGATGCTAGTAAACAAGTATTGTTGTGCTTTTCATATGCATCAAATTCTTTTATAATAGAACCATATTTGGACTTAATAAGTGGATCTATTACAACAACATACAAGATTCTGTTTTGCTCAAGTATAGTTCAGAGGCATCGATACAAGTCCAAAAATCTTAGGTATATTCCAAACTGGTTCTCAAATGAATTGATAAAGCTTAGGTCATAGGTTAGGTCATATACATGTCATATTTTATAATGTTGACTTTTGTTAATTAAATCCTCCCACTGTTAATTCAAGCGCAACAACCCTCTCTATTGTACTTATGAACTATTGATGGACTTTTCTAATGAATTGAGATTCTATCAAAATCAACTCAACTACTCGCTTTGGCAATCTAAACAAACTGACCTAAGTAGGTAAGACACCAATCTAATTAACAAAAGTTTATGATCTCAAGTTGAGTGTTATCTTAATAAATCATACAACTTTAATTACAAATCTCGATACCAGAAGGGTGAATACTAACATATCACCATTTAAGCACTTACTACTGTATTGCATACAAGAAATATTATATATCAAATGTTATTATTTTATAAACATATTATGCATGTTGTACACATAAGTTGTACTAAAACATATATACAAATATGTGTAGTGCAAGTAAAAGCTAATACTGAAACCAAGTATAATATCATGAAAGAAACTCATGTCTTATTATTATACATACTAATATTAGAAAACGTACATGATATTGTACATCATATGCATGAGCAATACAAAACATGAGAGCCAATATGCTATTTGCTGAAAACTCTCTCTCTCTCTCTCTATATATATATATATAATTGGGAATATGGGTGAACACCTATTTAAGTTGTATTCCACTTTCCAGCCATCTCATGCTTCAACTCAATTCCCTCGAAAATACAAACCTGTAAAAAGAAAACTGAGGGGAATGAGTAACAAGTCACTCAGTAAGTATCTTCTATCTTTACCCCAAGTAGGGTTTTACTTTGATCTACTTCTATGACTGGTCATAAAGCTTTAAGCTCTTTTTCTAAATTCCTTTCTTGATCTCTTTATCTTTGGCTTATCATATCTTTAGTTTGATAGACTATGCTTAGTCTATTACTAGTTTGACTACTTATTTAAATAACTTAAATTAGTTCTTAACTACTTTTATAAGTTATTTCCTCTTTTCTAGCTTATCTTACTATTTGAATTCTACTTCATGTCATGTCATAAGTACGTATATGGGTATACACATATAACACAATACAAAAAGAGGTCTAGATTGATATGACTTAACACATTTAACTATTTTGCTAAAACTATTATTTGTTTTTACTTCTTAATTAGTAATTGGGATGTAATATACTTTTATATTTCTACTTATGATGAATATCATGTAAGGCTATTTCTCTGATATTGTTTTCTTAACTTATTTCTTATCATACTGTCTATGTGCTGATTCATGCTATGTTATATGTGTTATGGTATGAAGTATGCTAAAAACATGTATTTGCCCTTGAGCGTGGTTACTGAAAATATTTACTAAAAATACTATTAGGATCCTAAGATCCTAAACTACTGAAATATTGAATAAAACTATAACTAAAATCTCTTTGTATTTAAAGTATTTATTGTGCTGATCAAACTGATGAATACAGAGATTAAACATATTGGTTACGTGAGTTAAACCAGATTAATAATATACCAGTAAGTTAAAAATATCCTATCATACTAGTCTTTAGACTAATAAGTTGATATCTAACCATACTAACTATAGTTGGTAAGCTAAAATCTCACAGATGTTTTCTCATATTCACCTTTAATTACTATCTTGGATATAGGGCTTAATAATGAAAACTTATCCCTTTCTGAAAACACTAGTTTGACATGTCATGTCATTTAATGCTCATCATGCTTGATATTTTGTTTAACTAAACAACTATTATGGTTTTGTTCTGCATATATCTTATTGAAGTTTCAATTTCCATAACTTATTAAACTTGTTAATAAGTTCTATATAAATTATTCTATGTTTTGTTATGTACTTGCTAATTTTTTGTTTTGTAGCTTCATAACTGTTTCGATTTTTGTTTTTGTGTTTATTTATGTTTTTTTAGTATACTCTATTGCTTATATATATTGTTTTTAAGCTGTTACTAAGCTTCTCTTATGTGATTTTGGTCTACTGATTTTGGAAAAATATGACTTTTTTTTTTGTTTTATTATTAACCTATTATTTCTTCTCTTATTCTGCTTAATATGTTCTTCATCTAGAAATTATGATCTTAAATTTGGGAAATCTACTAAATTTGACTGATGCACCATCATGCCCTTCAAGATGTATGACTGTATATGCAACACAATAGTCATGACCCTATGCATAGGGCTTACATCGAAACTCAACACATAATTATGACCTTTTCAAGCATGATCATGTAGAAATAAGAAAACACACACAACCATGACCTTGAAACATACAGTTATGTGTTTGAAGGCACTACTACTTGGCCTCGATCGTGCATGCACTACACAACCATGACCATGTAGAAAATACAGCTGCATAGGCATGTGCTTGAACATATAGGTGTGTATCATGCTCTACTTCTATAATTATGCCTTTTAAACTTGCAGAACTCTATCCAAACTCAACCAAATCTCTATCAATCTCCAATCAAACTATTCTAACATACATAATGTAAAAACATGCTACTATCATAGACCTTCATCATCTCATAACACTTATTCTCAACTAAACATGCTTTTGAAATTTTAAAACATATATATATATACACACACACATACATAGCTACACTAAGCATGCTTCTACCTCTAAAAATCTCTTCTATCTCATCATCATCATCTTAAAATCACAATTATTAAACTAAAAACATGTTTACTTGCTAACTAAACTCATCTAGGAAGATACATGCTATGGAAACAGGAAAGGGGTAAGGAAATACTACCTGAAACTACTAATGATTTTTATTTCTCTAACTCTAGCTTAATTCCTAGTTGGATTGACTGACTAACAAATTGATCTCTCTCTTTGATTTTTGCTTGGGGTTAGTTAAAGAAGAAGAAAAAAAGAAAAAATTGGCAAAAAAACATGATCTTTTTACTTTACATTGCTACACAACTCAAGAGAGACATACAATTGTGTATCCCTAAGGCACATAGTCATACTTCATAGCTCAAGAGATGGACATTCGTGTATTTGAAGGACACACAATCATACTCTAAGAAGATCATAAATTTCTAACTTTCAGTGTTGTGTATAGGAAAAGCCTTTTAAATAGACCCATGCACAAGTCATATAAAACCCTAAAAAGACTATTATACCCCCGCAACTCTCTTAAATCAACTTTGACTATAAAATCTCTCTCTCTTAATCCTGATCCACGATTTAAAAATATTATTTTAACCTCAAGGTGTTATACACCATGCATCGTAAAATGTCATCCCTTAACTCAGCCTTAACATATTTCACCCTTGCTTTGGAAAAATTATAAAGCTTGTTGTGTTTCAAACCGACATAACCATACTCAGCTTTTTACTTGATAGAGAGTTTACCCTTCACTTTGACACAAGAGCTCAACTAAGGAGTTATGTCAAGAGGCTCTAAATATTGACTTAAAATTTAATAAGGGATTTTAATTTGATTGGTCTCACTTTTTTTCTCTTTGTATGTGAGGTGATTAACATACAACTTTAAAAATTTATTCTAATATATTGGTACACAACTTTATCTAAAACCAAATCCCTCAGCCAAAAGAATTGATAAGTTACTTAGGTTTTGTCTTCAATCTTTGAGTCTTCACATATGCCTCTCAACTCTACCTTCAAGTACATCTTACAAATAAATCCTTATATTATATTTTATTCTAAAAATTAGAAATAAAATGCCCCATTCTATTTTACAATGATAAAATAGAAACCTCAATTTACATGCACATGAAAGGAGATGAGAGAAAAATGTACGTCAGAGTTACAAGAAGACATGCAGAAACTATTTTAATTTTTATGTAGTCTTAAAAACAAAAAGTGATAAGTCCTAGGATTTTGTACCGGACACCATGCATATCATACATGATATACATCAAACAACCATAATTAGGAAGTTAATTTTAATAATTTATTTACCAAGTTATGAAATTTTTTTTGCACCCATAACTTTTATAAAATTACATTTTAACCCTGAACATGTTAATAATTAAAATATAGTCCTTTTATGGAGACAAGATCACAAAATCAACCTAATGTACAAGTATACATATTAGGTGTATAGGTGTGATATCATCATATGCAAAACATATACGAGATAGGTGTCATTGTTATGTAGTATGAGAAAAATAGCACATGCATGGGTGTGCATCTAAGACACACAATCATGCATTACATCAAACAAGAAATTTGATGAAATTCTATATGTGTACATGGCCAAGGTCGCAACCATATGCATGATTGAAATACTACCTAAACACAGGTGTGTATGCAAGATACACGATCATGTATGACACACAGGGTTGAGTGTCAAAACACCTTATGCTATAAACGTAACACATATGCATGGACATGCATTCAAGGTACAACATTGTCAGATGAAAATGAATTCCTGTGACAAGGTGACTTAAAATGAATTTTGAAGTGACTTAAAATACAAACAAATTCTCATTTTCTAGCAAGTAATCACCGAAATACAATGACACGACATAGAGGTCTTATCACACTTAACACTCTCATTGAGTACAACATTGTCAGATAAAAATGAATTTCTGTGACAATGTGAAATCAAAACCATCAACCAGATCAATCCAACCATGTTTCACCAAATATAACCAATAATTCAACGAAGTGAAGATCAAGAATACAAAAATTGATAATCAGAAACATATTTATATTATCATTGATCTCAAATTAATCGCACCAAAGTGTTAATCAATCAATATTTACATTTTACATGTTATTGATATCAAAATAAACATAAGAAAACGTGCTTATTCAACCAAAAGCATTCAATGAAACCATGTAATTTCAACTTGAAACCTAATTCTAATACCACTATTGAGATGTAAAAGCACATGCACAAGTGTAAGTGTAGTAGAATCAAAAACAAAAAGTTTGATTCATATATATAAAATATGTATATCAATCAATATGTATATAAAATAAACACAAAGCATAGATTCATGAATACAATCCCATCTAGGATCCTTTAAACCTACATTGCAGATAAAGAAAATACATAAACCATGCAAGGTTTATAAAGTGTGCCTTCCATGTGTAGCTCCTTATGTTTTTACATGGCAAAAATCTATACCTAAGATGTTATCCAACTCTTTTAGGTTGACACCTCTAGTAATTTACACAAGGCAAGCATTGTGAAGCTTACCATGTAGAATCAATGTTATAAAAGGCTTTATGCATTGGGTAGGAAAAGAAATATGACATAGTCATCTAGTCTACATGAATTTTATGAAAAACCATTTGCGAAATATAATGAATGATTAATGGCTGAATGATAGCTTAGTTATGTATATAGAGAAGGATGTGTTTGATAGTATTGACAATGAAATCATTATGCAATACTTTAAAAGACGAAATCATGTCAAAGACAATTATAAATGTATTTGTTAATCTAACCTTGACCTTTTAAAGTTTCATTTTGATTCTACCACTAATTTTAGCAACAAAGATGAAGGCGATGAAGATAATTATGACCATAATAAATATAATGATGATAACGATAGTGATAGTAGTGACAGTGATAATAAAGATATTAGAGCTAAAGATGATGATAATGAAAGTGATAGTGATGATGGAGGTGGAATTGATAATGAAGATGGAAGCGGCAAAAAACTTCCACCCATGGACAGAAGCATTCGCAACAGGGGAGAGAAAATAATTTGAGGAAAAAAAAGAAAAAAAATCCCAAAAAAAAAAAAAAAGAGGAGGAGAAAGGAGAGAGTAATAAATGGTAGTATAATAATTATAGCCATTATATAATAACAGCCAAAGTTTCATTAATAAAACTAGGTGTTAAGCGGAAAAATGTGATTTATGTATTTAAGTCACTAAAAAAGTAATTTAAAGCCAACCTTAGGTGGGAAAATCATTGTTTTTATAATCATTATGTTGACTTTGGAAAAATATGTAGAAGCTCAATTCAAAATTTACGGAGAACCTCCGCGGTTAAGAAATGTGGTTGATTGCGGTTTATCACCACTTGTCTTAACATTCTTTAGGTTGACATGGTATAAAAAATATATATTCTCAGCCCACAATTTACAGGGAACCATTAATTATTTCATATATTAATGTTTTATACATAAATGATTAATCTAATCTTCTTACCGTTCTTCTAAACAATTTTTTGACGGTTTATGCTCATTATAAATATTCAAAAACAAAATTTCAATCAATATCAAAAGTTGTAAAATGATCGAGGAAAATGAATATGCAATTGGAAAATTTGAATGAATTATATTCTTGCTTTGAAGTCTCTTTGCGCAACACAATGAAACCATATACCAAAATTATTCGTCTAAACTGTTTGCATTCCAATCCTTGTACCGAAGCAGAGTGTTTCATTTCTAAGGTTAAACGTTAAAAAGGCAACACCATCACCATGCATGAGGACGACCATTTGAAAGTTGAAAACACAGTGAAGAACAATAATAATACTAGTAAAAGCAGCGGCGAATCCGGAGAGAAACAAGAGCATGCATGCAAAGCAAAAGGAGCACGCCAACTGAAGCGTGTTGCACGCACCCAAGACAAAGACTAGACATTTGGAGCCCCCTGGCCGGCCTCAGCCACCGCTTTATCACCTCCACCGTCACTACCACCACAACACCAATCAATGAATGGCCCTCCCCCCTCTCTTCATCATCATCCTCTCTCATGATTGACCAACTTTGATCCCCGTCATTTCACTCTCGTGCTCCTTCAATCAATGCCTCTTTTCCCTTTGTTCACCATGTGTGACACTGTGTATTTTTATGTGCACTCATTGAACCAGGAATCTCTTGCCATTTAATCATAAACTTTAATTTAATTGCCTATGGGTCATCAAACCATTCATTATTTTACTTTAGAAAAAAAAGTTCCTCGGTATTTGTGATACCTTATATAATGACACAAAATTATATATTCACATCAAAAATTTCAATTTTGTTGGGTCACCTTATCTTAGATACCTTATAGACCCTTTTATTTTTTCTTAAGTAATGGTATAATGTTCTTTAAAATAAATGTAAGTTGTTTATTGAATAACATCTTTGTTAAAACATAAAATGATAAAACTGAAGAGTAGGCTTGATTTGATAATACAAAATGTTATTAAATTAATAAACAATGTATCATATCAAAACGGCCAGATGACTTAATTTCACCCAAAATTTTTTTAAATAGCAAAAGTTTATCAATCAATATTTCAATATTTATATACGTATCTATCTATGACAGAATAAGTTTCATTTAATATTACCAATCTTTTTTATGAAATGATTAAAATATCTTGAATAAAAATAAAAATTATAATAAAAATATAAAATAATATTGTAATATTAAAATATATGAAAAATTATAAAAATATTAAATTTAAAAATATTAAAAGTATTAAAATTTAGAAATAAAATAAAATTTAAAAATTGAAAAGCTGACTGTGATGGTCATTGTTCTCAATTTTTTTTTTAATTTTTATCATTAAAAAAACTTTGGGTGAAATTAAGTCCTTTTGCCTATGGAAACTCAATAGACACTAGAACTTGACAAAAATATTGGATGTGAGAAACCATAACAATTTGACTTCAAATTATGGGAGTTACATGAGTATCCTTCCACCAGATCTTCAATAAACACAAGTGATAAGCCCGGTAGGCAATGAATATCGATCAATAAATGTTTGCTTTGTGAATTCCGTAAATACCAAACCACCAAATAAATGAGATCATATTCCATACCACAATATCTGTTTCCTCTTTATTTATGGCCGAACGCCGAATTCCCATCCATGATTTTCTTAAATGGCAAATCTTATTCTTAAAGTTTTAAAAAAGTCAAGTATTTATTCTTCTTTTATGAAAAAGCTAAAATATCATATATAAAAATCAATAATATTAATATTAAAATAAAATTTAATATTAAAATATTAATAAAAATTTAAAAAATAAAATAAAAAATTTAAAAAGTAGTCATCATTATCGACAACCAGATATAGTCTTCTTGATGGTGGAGGCTACTAGATCTAATCACAAAAAATCTGGTAAAGACGGTTATATTTGACTGTTTCTGTCACCACAAATGGTTAGAAACAGTCGGTATGTTTGACAACAATTATTTTAGATGATGGAGGTGGCCAATCCACCAAATCTTTGGCGGCCAGTTATCAACGTAGCTAGATCTGATCGTTAATGGAACTAAATGACCGTTTTCAATCACTTTATTATGTTAACAATAGTCACCATCGTCTGCAACGGAGGCTGCTTTTTAAAACTTTATTTTATTTTTTATATTTTTATTAATCTTTTATTAATTTATATTTTTATTGATTTTTTAAAATTTTATGGATAGTACTTTGTCAGTTAAGGAAACCTTAGGTGAAAATATGTTGTTTGACCTTTATTTATAAATAATATTTGACAATAATTCTTTACCACAATGGTTATTATTCACCCTTTATGTATTATCATACAAGGGATAGATGACAACCACTCTTCTAAACGATGGTTGTTTATAATTATTAATTATTTGTTATATATATTTGTATGTATTTTCAATCATTCAAATTTCTTCGAGGTTTAACCATCTATCAATTACTATAAAGATTAATAGATAAAAAAAATTATAATTAACTATAAATATTATTTAAGGCTAAATGACTACTTACCACTTAAAATTTCTTTAAATAATAAAGTCTCATTTATGAAGTTTTAAAAAGTTAAGTAGTTACATTTATTCTTTGAAAATGCTAAAATACCATCCAATAAGTAAATAATATTAATAGTAAAATAAAATTTAATATAAATAAGATTAAAATATAAAATAATATTAATAAATTAATAAAAAATTAAAAATTAAATAAAAATTTAAAAAGTCACTATTGCCAATAATATTGCTAACAACGGTGATTGTTGTTAACATAACTAGGTGGTAAAAAACGGTCACCTAGTTCCATTAGCAGCTAGATTTAACTATTTTTGTCATCAGAAAAGGTAAAAAACGGTTGAAATGTTTAAAACTAGTCGTTTTCGACTATCTTTAGTGGTTGAGACGACTAGATTTGACCATCTTTGCCAAATTTTTGTCACTTCTACCATAGAATAATTAAATACGACCGCCAGTAAAACTGAATAATTGTTTTTGACTATTTGATTATGTTAATGACAACCATCATCATCGATGATATTATCAACGACAGCGACTACTAGTTTAAAATTTTATTTGATTTTTAAATTTTTATGATTTTATAAATTTTATTATAAATTTTATATTGTAATTTTTTTATAAATTTTTTTAATTTTTATTCAAAAAAATAAAATATTTCTCTAATGTTAATCATTTAAGAAAACTTTGGGTGGACATATGCTGTTTGGCCTATTATTGAACCTACTATCTTTTTTATTTTTAAAGAATACAAAGTTATATCAATATTATGAATGGATGGTTTCCATTTATGTTATACATTTATACATGAAATATTTATAAGTTCAATGGGATAAATTAATTTATACATGAAATATTTATCTTTATGATTTTCCTTAAAAATTAAATTTATGAACTTGTACTTCTCAACCATAATTTCCCTTTGAAGTTTCCGAATTTAATGTGATTAATAAATAAAATAAAACGCACAGATAAATACAAAAACAAATGCCACTGACCAATAATGACAGATTAATGTGAGCCACGTCAGCATTAAACCAGAGCTTTCACATTTAGTCCACCAGACTTAGCTGTCACTTTAGGAGACCTCTGCTCTGTAGTGCCTAAACTACTCATGGGGTTCGGCCACGTGGTTCCGCTGACATTGGCTACTGGGTGACGGCAGCTTAACGCAAAACGTCCTAAACTCGTTCAAACACTTGGACGGCTGAGATGTGAGTAATGCACGTGGATGGCTATGATTTGTTGATGGAATTCGAATAATGGGCTATCTTGCTTTAAACGCACGCTACCTTTGTTCGGGCTCCCAAGCTTGGCCCATTTGGCTTGGCTGAACTAGCTATTGTGGCTTAATGGCAGTCATCATAGCAATAAAATAAAAAATTTATAAAATAATTAAATAATAATTGATTAATTAAGTTATAACAGCATTCCTTTTTATACTAACGTGCGTATATTTTAGTCATTTTTTGCATGAAAATTATATTTTAATTTATTTTACTAAAAATTAAGAAATAAAATTACATTTACTAATAAATCTTATTAACATATTCATATTAATTTAAATAAATTAATAAGATACATTTTCCTTTTTTTCTTAAACCTTTTATTAACTAAATCAGATACATTTTCTTATACATTCATTACAAAACCTTATAAAAAAAAAATACCCATTTGCCCAAAATCTCATTCCAACCCAATTTGTGGATAAAATTTATAATATTTTTCTAGCAATATATTACATATATATGCCCTCGATCATATATAAAAAGGACGACATTTGGAAGAAAATAAATTGAAGAAGATGATAAAGAAATACTTTATAGTTAATGATGCCCACTAATAAAATAAGAAAAACAGTGAATAAAGGAAAGGAGGTTGACATTTGTTCTCTCTTCTATCTATAAATTATTCAATCTTTTCTGACGTCTACGTATGCTAGCAAGAATCAGAACCATTATTATTACTATTAATTTAATCTGAAAGTGATTTACTTTATAATTAATTACTCGCAGGATTAGTGGAAAACTTTGTGGGGTTCCCCTTATTTTTTGTCTTCAAAACAAACGATCACACCTGACCCAATTCACACAGAATTCCCACTGTCTTACTCTCTTCTCTTTATTTCAACTCTTTTCTTCACTCTCACGCTTTAGTGTAGTACACATGGATTAGAGCATCTTCCTCCTCTGAAAAAATTTCCCCCGTTCAACCTGAAGAAAGTTGAGCCCTCCTAGGAACTTGTGTTTCAGTGAGATTTTGTGTCAAATTTTGAGGTTTTGGAGGTGGGTTTTGTTTTGGTTTGGTTTGGTTGAGTTTTCTAGGAAGCGTGGAATTGGAAACGTCTTTTAAAGCTTCCATGGATATTTATGTTTGTGTGTAAAAAGAAAATTTCTCTGCTTTTGTCTCTTATCAGTTCCTGTTTTGGCTTTTCTGTCAACTTCAGAACCTTACTAACCCCAATTCAGATCTTCGCTTTACCGCTCCCAGTTTCATTTTCTGAGCCGAACCCACTTCGCCAAATCGTCAGATATTCATAAAAAGATCAATCAAAATCCAATCTTTTTGGTCTTTGATAACAGAAAATGCAAGATCCAACAACGTTCCAGGCAATGAAGCCGCATTTTCCAGAGCTTGAGCAGCTCAAATGTCCGCGCTGTGACTCCACCAACACCAAGTTTTGTTACTACAACAACTACAATCTCTCTCAGCCGCGCCACTTCTGTAAGAATTGCCGCCGTTACTGGACCAAAGGTGGCGCACTTAGAAACATCCCCGTAGGCGGTGGTTCCCGCAAGAACACCACCAAGAAGCGCCAGAAGCCTGATCCTGATCCCTCCCGGATCAACTCGACCCGGAAATCTCAAGAGCCATCGCATTCACACCCGCAGTCATTATTGGGGGCTAATTCTTCGCAGGACGCGGGCGGGCGTTGTGACGGTTCGAGCGGGGACCCGGGGAGGATATACGGGTTGCCCGTGGATCAGGATCATAAGATGCTGGACATTTCAGGGAGCTTCAGCTCGCTCCTGGCGTCCAATGGTGGGCTGGGAAGTGTCTTGGATGGGTTGAACCCAAATGGGTCGGGTTTAAAAGTCACAATGGGTGGTTTTGGCGAGAGTTATAATTCTGGTGCTAGTTCCGGTCGGTTATCCGGGTTGGATCTCCAGGGCAATGGTGGTGGTGGTGATGGTGGTGGTGAGAATTACATGCAAAGTGGTGGCGGTGATGGAAGTGAAGCTGCTGATTCCAACTGTTGGAGTGGCGGTGGCAATGGATGGCCTGATCTTGCTATTTACACCCCAGGTCCCAATTTTCAATAGAGAGAAAAAAGGAGAGTTTTGTTATTTTCTTTTATTTTATAATATGGGTTTAATGGTGTTAAGTATGGTGATTAATTATGGAAATTAGAGCTAAAGTGGTATAAGAGAGGAGCATTCGGAGTTGCTATTTGCCATACTAGAAATTTACATGACATATATATATAGAGGTAATTTTACTTTGGTTTTTGAGTGGGGTGTTTGATTTTGGTTTGTATGTGTTTTCTCTAAATGAAAGAAGAATGGGTAATTTTATTTATTTAATTTTCTCATTTAATTTTTGAGTATTTGACTTTACTGTAACATAATGACCTTCAACATCATTAGGTAGACTCATTTCTGTGTATTTATTTTATGTAATTTAGATAACTAATATATTGTAAGGCTTTGATTTTGTTTTATTCTCTAGGAATCTATGCTCTTATCTTTGATTGGGATTCGGATAAAGGTTATATACAATACGACAGAGATAATATAATGGTCCTTGTGACATCTCTTGCACATTAAAATATGCTTGGTACGCATTGAAATATTTTGACTAGGAGATTTTAAAGATTTTTTCTTCTCTTTTGGGATTTGGAAAATATTTGTTTTCCATTATTTGCTAAAATGTTGATAATAGTGGTTGTGGGATAGTTTCTTAACCATGTAGCCTCTTCCTGAGATATGACAACATGTGATTTGAATATTGAATATACATCTATTAACCAATGAACATAATTTATTAGTAACATCTTTTTCATGCCCTTTTTCTATAATATAAAATAATAATTTCTTACTTTTTTAGTTTGATTATGATAGTATCTCTAATATAACTGTTTATGAATATAATGTTTGAATTTAAATTTTAAATTGTAATTGATAATATTTTAACTCTTTTTTGAATCTTATAAAAGGCAACAAAACTTTTAAACACAAGTCCCTTTAAGGCTTCTACTGAAAATTAAGTTTTTCTCTAGGAATTACTTTGTAATCTTTATACTTATTTTGTCGAAGAATTCTCTTAGAGTGGTTAGTGTCATAATTATGAATTTAAACTCTCAATTAATAAATTGAACTATATTAAAAAATTGCTTTATGGTCCAACTTTCTCTTTGAATTTATTTTGTATCGCTGTAGTGAATATTAAAGTCTATTATCAAATTTTTAACTCTATTATTCTAGTCTTTATTGTAGAATGCTCTAATTTGTATAGATAGCTGGTGATGATAAATTTTATCAATAGTTTGGTTTCTAAAGAACCTCATGCTAAGCAGACTAATGTGTTGTCAATCTTTATTGTACTACTCCCTTAAATGTCTACCTAAAGGTGAATAAATTTCTCTAACCTTTATAGATAGTTTTATCGTTATGACCCATGGGCTAAGCTTTATAATTTCATAGATTTTATATGGTTTTATTGTATGAGTATTATATACATGAGTTATCATATAAAGTGTTCATGTAGTCTTAAAGGGTTAGTTTTATCCTTAAAGATGAGTTAAAGGATAAGTTAATAATAAAGTTCAAAGATTAAGTGAGCATGAGTTAAGATGTTACTAGAGAGTAAATGTTAAGGAGTTATGATCAATAGTTATTCTGTTTATTGAGTGTTTATCATTCACTCTCTTTACCTTTACTTGCAAGTGCATAAGACCAATGAGTTAGGTAGTAAGTCATGGGGTGAGCTATAGTGCTACCAATTGAGTTCGTTCATTTTGGAGATGGCTAGCTTAACATTACTTTTATATGTTTTTACTAGAAATTATTGTTTCTTACTGATTATACTTTTGAGGTTTTCTAGTATTATGTTAAAGTAATTGAGGACATGTGAATTTTTAGATTTCATGATGAGTTTTAATAAAGTGGGGGTTTTTAGACGTGTTTTTATTATAAGTTTTATTTTAAGTCATGTTTTATGGTGAGTTCGCTACATGTTTTGCTATTTAAAAGTTGAGTACCTTGAGGGATAGGTACTTTTAAAGGTAAAAGATGTCTAGACCCCATACTGTCTCAGCCTCGAGAGACATAATATGGCCAAGATATTAAGTTGTGTGTTAACTATCAGGTTATACAAGCTCAAAGATGTTTATTAATGCTTTGCTAATTGGATATTATAATGCTTTACTAGAGGTTGTTTGTGATTTTTGCTTAGATTGATTCAAAATTAGACACTATTGATTTAGTAAAAAGCTTATGGGTTATATGCAATAGGAGTTAATTAAGCTATGAAGGTGTATGATTGATTGTCCTCGTAAGTATTGTATTCGATTATTGTTGCATTAGACTTGTCGGATTTTTTCGGATCAGAATGAAAGTTAAAATATGGTTTTAGCCTTGATAGATGACTATGCATTTGTTCACGGTTGTGCATTTTGGCAGGTAGATAAAACACATAGTCTATCAAATTAGGTTTGATAAAATGAACTCCCATTTGAATTTCAAATAACATGTTGACAATGAGCAAGTGTGCTTAGTGCATAATCGTACGTATGGTTGGTAGAACAGTTATATCACAATTGACTACATTGTATGATATTAGCATAAATGACATAGTCGTGCATTATCTAAACACTGGATGCGCGTCTATGTATGTCATTAACACGATTGTGCATGAGGCTATACAGGCGTGCATTTCCCTGCATGGTGTCACATGTCTAAATTTATATGAATGCAATAAAATTTTCACTTTCAACGTATGTTTCAAATTAACCATCACATACTCGTGTATCCAAACCTCACATGAATGTGCTTGCCCACTGCTAGTATCATGAAATAACATTGTAGCCTCTATCAACTTTGTTTCGTGCAGATTACCACAATGCTACCAGTCCGAGTACTAGGAAAACCTGAAATAGCACTGTAACCTTCATTAGCTCTACTTTGTATGGATTACCAAGACGCTATCAGTTTGAGTATTAGGAAAGTAAATACCTTTGCCATGTAAAGCCTCCAAATATGGGTATGAATTAATAAACACCATATGGATGTTTATTCTTGTATTTTTGTATGCATCTAAACGATGTGATTCATGGGGAAACTCCTTAGTCTCTGTTCAAGATTTTGAACTTTACTATATGGTTGCCCCTCCCGCGAACTAGAGAACTTTTGCATACACATCATTATCTATGATTCTTAACAATTTAGTTGTCCTTTTCATTATGTCTAGTGATGAGTGACTTGACCATTTTATCTAATAGGCATGATTCGTATTTATTATATGATTGGAAGTTAAATGATTGCAAAATTCCAAAAAACTAGAGTTTTTATATGCATTTCCATACTTTGTGGCCTAGCTTGTAATGCCATAAATATGTGATATTCAAATCATTAGTTTTTAACCATTTGTTTTCAACGTTGAGAAAATTATTATCTATGTTTAGAATATACAAACCATTAATTAATTGAGTAGTTTCATAGAGTGTATTGTTTAAACTAATAGTTATAATACCATTAGCAATCAAGAAACAAAACCTTTCTCTATCTAAAACAAACACCAACATTAAAATTTGAGAAACATTTGATACATAATAACAATTCTTAAATTCTAATACAAGTCTTGTGGGCAAATTAGATAATAATTTCCTATGGCTAAGGCAAAAAGTTTTGCTCATTTCCAATATGTAGGTCCACGTCCCCTCAGTTGAATAGTTTATTTTGTTTTAGTCCCTGTATATTAGAATAAATATGAGAACCATATTTTGTGTCAACAACCCAAGATGAATAAGAAGAATAGTTAATAACGTACTTAAAGTAAAAGCAACCTTCTTTTTCTTCTTTTGCTTAAAGAAGGCATTGTGATGTCTCTTCTAGTAGTGGGTTTTCTATCAAAAACAAACAAACTACCTTTCCTTTCCTTACACTTGACTGAAGGCCCAATGTAGACTAGGTTTAAGCCTAAGCTTTGGGCTTAGATTTAGGCTTAGCCTTGTCGTTACCCTTGGCCTTTGGTGCTTTGGCATTAATCATTAACACATTTTGACCTTCTCTTCATAGCCTGCTCAATAGTCCTTACAATGTTCATCAACTCAACAAGAGTAATCTCTTTCTCTCCTAAATTAAAGTTTGCGATGAAGTTTGACTATGAAAGAGAAAGAAGGTTCAACACAAAATCGATTGAAAGCTTGTGATCCATGATTAACCCCAAGCTCGCCAACCACTCAATATAGCCAATTATGTTGACCATATAAGGGCCAACTTAGAAACCGTTGCTAAGCCTACAATTAAAAAAAGTACTCGAATGTAGGCTATTGATTTTGTTGCTTTGTTTATATATTTACTTACCAAAAATAAAATAAAATAAAGCACTTGACACTTGACATCATTTAGATCTCTTTTAAGTTCCAAACATCTCACATAAGTGCATTATAATAGATTGATGATCCATCTCTTCATGTTGTGTTGCAACTTAAGTGTCATAAAGGCTAACATAAGGTATTGAACCTCTATAGAGTTATCAAAATTCTTAGTATAAGCATCCTGCTTCTCTTTAGTGGCTTTAAGACTAGACTTAAGGGGTTTTTTCCTTTCAAGGGCATGTAACCTTTTCTCTTGACATAGTAAAATTCTAAAATTTGGATACCAGTGGGAGAAATTACTGTCATTTAACTTGTTTTCTTTTTCCAATATCAATCGTAAGTTCATGTTTAAAGTCATAGTGGATATTTGTGATCATGTATGTAAAATAGATATTGATCAGTGATGATTTTGATTATTAATGTTCATTTAGTTTAGGTTTTTAAATTAAACACTCACTATTTTCTCAAGTTAATAGTCGATAGACTACCTAATGGATCGAGATCTTATCAAATCGACACGAACCTTTACAGAGGCAAACAAGTCGACCTAACCTAGCTTAATTAGGTAGGTCAACAAACCAATAAGCAAAAGTTCATGATCTCTAGTCAAGTTTTACCATATCAAATCATAAGACCTTGGTTGGGATTTTTAGTATCAATAGAGTGGATAATGCTATATTACCTCATATTGCCGAATACGTTCTGTACTCATGCCTTTAACATGTTTCACCTTCATAGAGGTGAACAAGCAAAGTATGTTAGTTAATTCAAACCAACATAACAAACACTCAATTTTCCACCTTGTAAAAGTGTACCATTCATGGAGGTAAACAAGGTTTCGAAAAATAGGGGCTTAACCTTATTTTGGAAGGCGTCAATTAATCTTTGACTTAATATTTTGATTGAAGGTTTTAATTATTATGTGTCACCAGAGTTTAGTTCGCATATAAGGTGATAATTTCCATCTTATTAAAACTTAAACGTGTATCTACAATGTAAAAATATATGCAACCTTCCTGCCTTAACTAATGGTTGGCTTCTAAGCTAAAAAGGACCAGCAAATCAACATAAGGTTCCTATTTGTTTAATCTTAAGATTTCAAATATATTACTTATTCTCTTTGTTTTGGTCTTCAATTACAAGGCCTCATTTTCTAGTTAAAATTATTCTATAAAATATATTTTAACATGTAACTCTTAATATAAATTTATGTTGAGAAATATAGAGGCCTTATGTTACATGAGAAGGGAGGAAGATGAAAAAAAAAATTATATTCAAAGTCATAAGAGAAGGCAAGACACACAAACCTTATTTTAAAATTTTACAATATAAATTCCAAAAACAATTTGAAACATATGTAGGTAAGTTTAACTCATACACCAGACACCATCCATTCACACACCTAAATTAAAACTAATTAAAATAGGTTTCAAATTACATTTTACCCCTTAATGTTTCACAAAAGTGTAATCTAACCATAAAGGACTTGACATTTATAATTTGGTCCTGTATGTTCAATAAGGTTAAAACTATAATTTTTATGGCTTGTACGAGTGTGTAGGACTAGTGCACAATCATACATTAGACCAAACCTATAATTTGAGAAAGTTCTAATGGTTTGTACGGTTTGAATACACAAAACTATGCATAGACAAAACTTTTCCTATGTACTAGCACACATGTCACATATATGACCATACACAAGCGTACATGAAGAGTGCATGATCTCATAAGGGCCATGCAATGCACATATATGTTGATTTTTTAACTTGTTTCTTGTTAAACGATGTTTTATTTATTTATTAATAGTTTAATCATAGCCATGAAAGGCTAATTTACTTTCTAGAGACAAAAGAGATCCTAGCCCTTGAATCCTATATGTTAATTATTTCTTTTGTTCAATAATATGTAGATGTTTGCTTAGATTTGATTATAAGGAATAATTGATTGTCGTATGTTTAGGCCAACATATTACATTATATGTAGACCATAGTGGATTATTGAGAGGTCGACATACAATTAATTCATACATAGCTCAAATATGGTACACCGTAGTCTAGAGATAAATAGGGATCTATATAGAGTCATTAAGTTTCAAAGAACATAACAGGTTTATCCAATCTTAGTAGCCATGAGAATAAGTGCTCGTTGAACTTAAGCATGCTGTAGTGACCCCCGCCCCAGGCCTACTGTGCGCAGTTATAAAATATATATATATGTGACGGAGATCCCCACGAGGGAAAAGAATTTAAACTACTGCTCGAAATACTTTAAACATTAATATACGGAAGCGTAAATATGCAAACTTTAATAAAAATAAGTCATAAAGACTTTTCTGAAAAATCCCAGGCTATTCATGTATTAAATCATGTTGTTCATACAACAGTGCATACTACATATCATACACACACATAAATACATGAAATGCGATTAACAGAGCAAATGAGCCGAAAATATAAAGCAAGCTGCCGAGCCATGTCCCTAAAACCTCACACAGCTACCTCGCCGCATCTCAATCCCCAAAACCTCACTGACCTGCAAAAGAGAAAGAAAGAAGAAAGGGTGAGTGACAAAATCACTCAGTAAGCATTTTCTATCTCTTACACAGACAGGTCATCAAGCAAAGGCTGATCCTAGATCAGACCTCGGAATCTCAGCTTACTGAATTCTTGATCGCTCTTATCTCTTATCTCTCTACTTTCTTTAATCATTAAGTTTTCAGAATCCTCATGTGTTTTATGCTCTGTACTTTACTTGTATCTCATATGTTCTCATGTATATGGTACATGACATGGTATGCATGCTCTGATGTCATGTAAAACTCATATGTAATAAAACTTTGCCCCTCGGGCCTGATTTTCTGAAAACATACCCTTTTCTGAAAATTCTTTCTCATGAAATCTCTGATCCGAAGATCCTCATATATATATACATATAGTATATCTAAAAATAGTATCAAAAGTATTGTATCTGGAAAATAACTCTGCTATGCTGGCCAGTCTGATGAACGCAGGGATTCGGCACCTTGGCCTCATGAGCTCAAACCTATAAGAAAACTACTCGTGCATGACTATGTTCTCTCTAGCGAACCATGGTTTCCCTCTCTAGCGGGCGTGCGAACTCACAGGTGCCCCCTCGTATCCACCCCTAACTGATGTCCGGAACATTGTATATATATATATACTTTTAAAACATCTCTTGGATCCGTAGATCTCTTTCTGAAAATTTCTCATGTATGTGGCATGTCATGCTCAATGTCTCTCAATCATGCATAATATGTTGTTTTCTCATGTTATTCTTATGTTTCGCATGCTTAGATTTCACTTAGGGAAGCTTAGGATAGCTTAACTTTAATTAAAAATCTCTTTTCTTTCTTTCTTAAGCCACACGGGCGTGTGTGCTAGCGTTCACGAGCGTGTGTCAAGGCACACGGGACTGTGTGCTCCTCGTGCTGATGGGCGTGTAACATTCTGGAATCAATTTCTCACAAACCATGAAATGGGCAGGCTATACGGGCGTGTGGTGCATATACACGGGCGTGCATGGCTAGGCACACGGTCGTGTATCACACTGCACGGGCGTGTATCACACTGCACGGGCGTGTGGTTGCCTTAGCACCCTCCCATGTCTTGCCTATATGGGCGTGCACAATTGGGATCTCACACACGGGCGTGTGCACTCGGGCACACGGTCGTGTGTGTGGATTTTCATACGCACACGGGCAGGAAGCAAGGTCGTGCTCCATGCAGATTTGAGGCCACATGGGCGTATCCCCTCGGGCGCATGGTCGTGTGCTCAACTCACAATCTGCAGAATACGTCTGGAAACCCAGAAATCCAACTCAAACACAACCAATACTCAACCAACCTTCAATTAAACATAACCACAACACATATACATACTAATAAACATGCTCAACTCATGCATTTCTCATTTGGCATCTCAAATCTCATGCATTTCTCATCCAAAGCATACCCAAGCAACATATTCAACATATATTGCATATTTATCTCAAAATCATCATAC
Organism: Anacardium occidentale; assembly: GCA_026122585.1. Classification (NCBI taxonomy): domain Eukaryota; kingdom Viridiplantae; phylum Streptophyta; class Magnoliopsida; order Sapindales; family Anacardiaceae; genus Anacardium; species Anacardium occidentale. The sequence goes on along the minus strand of JAJEJH010000126.1, from coordinate 447,965 downwards.
ATTTCATCATCTCATCATCAAGACATGCTGGAAAACATCCACAACATGCAACATACATCCAGAAAACTGGAAACTCAGAAAAGCATGCTGGAAACCTAAGTGAAGAGGTAAAGAAATACTTACCTCTTGCCATGGTGTCCGGATCTCTCTCTCTAGCTGGTCTTGGATCTCTAATCGAGACGATGGCAGCTGGCTGGACGGTTTCCGCTTTAGGGTTTGCTGGAAAGGAGAAGAGAAAGAAGCTGAAGGAAAGCTGAAGGGGAAAATACGGGAAAAAGCTGGGAAAAAGAAACTTATACACATTCTCTCTCCTGGCACATGGGCGTGTGCCTTGGGCACACGGGCCTGTGCCCCTCAAATTCTCAAGCTTTCTCTCTTTAACTCCTCACTTTTGCCTAAATGACATTTTTACCCCTGGGCTATTACACATGCCTAGCCTACCTCAAGAGAGACATTAAGGGTTTTACAAGAAATAACCATTAAACATATTAACCTTAAACCTAAACTAGGCATAATGTCACTAGGAGGAGAATGGTGACGATGAAATCTTGACTCTATATAAGTTGGGATATTAAAACCTTAGACAAATTACCAACCATTGTTAGTTTATGGGTATATCGTTTTAGTAGTTCTGATAATATAGGTTTAATAATAGTTTTAATACATCCATATTCCTCATGTTTATTTAGAGCTCTAGATGACCTAGACTTTAGCTATTACTAGTATTTATCTAGATAACTTATACTTTAGCTATTACTAGTAGTTATCTCTTAATTCTTTATGGAATCGATATCTTATTTTATTGGACAAAAATAAATTTACAAAACAAAATTTTAAGTTGATTGAGTCTAGCTATATAAAGGGAGACATCTTTTCTTTTTTAGGGATAGTTACAACTTGAGAAAAGAAAATTTCAAAGGAAATTACACAAGATTCAATGAGAAGATCTAAGATTCAAAATTCAAAATCAAAAGGGAAAAGATATAATCATCAAGATTCAAGATCCAAGAGTTTTTTTCGTTAATTTCTTGTCAATTAACTTTTCCTATTAGACCCCTAGGTGTTTTGATGATCACAAAAATATTGTTAGTATTACCAATTTGTCCTTGGCATGATTGTATTCATGACCAAATTAAAAAACAAGGTGAATTCTACTTTTCAGAGTACATGTATGATCATGCATATTAGACATACGTTTGTATATCATCATTTTTGGGTCTATACATGGCTTCTTAAGACCTGTGCAAGATTCTCATGCATGCTTATACCTTATGAGTGTTTTAAAAATAATGCCATGTACAACCATACATAAATATTTTTGATTCACTTAAGGAAGCATTCTCACATGCATTCTGATGTCGTATATGGGTTAAAAAGAGTCTACAAAAGTTAGAGTCAACAAAGCATGCATGCTTGTACTTCTTTGGCAGTCATACATATGACTACACATAAGAGAGTCACGTTGATAAGGCCACATATATAAGGTCTCGTGTATGGTCAAAGGAACAAAGTTAAAGATTTATGTATGTCTTGTACATGCTCTCATGTATACTTCTAGACATGCTTCTGTTTCTTCAATTGTTGAAGTTTTGAAGAAGTGTAACCTCGTACATCTAATATGTATGCTTATACACCTACTAGCATAAGTATTAATCTGATTATTAGAAAGGTTGACCGACATCATAAATGAGCATGTCACACCCATAAGAAAGATGTCATACTCATACATAAGAATGAGATTTGTGAAATTCACCAATTTTACAAGTGACAATGGATATATTCTTTCTCCAATAGATCATTTCCATTTCGAGCAAGGTAAAAGTTATAAATAAGAGCAAATTTAAAGAGAGCACAATGGGTGATAGCAAGGATATTCATTCATACTCTTTTCTTCTCTTTATTACAATTCCTTCTCTCTTTAAAGCTTAAATTCTAAATCTTTGAGAGAAACTCTTATGTTTCATTTGCATATTTTCTTTAGTAGATGCATTTTATCTTTACAACTTTTGTTGAAAACAAGTATTAGGTAAATCTCGTATAACTATTGTATTAGTTGTAATCTTAAAAAAGCTATTGTATTAGGTGTAATATTAAAAAAACTATTGTAAGTTAGGTACAGTCCCAAATCACTAATGGAAATTCAAGTGAGTTGTTTGAAGAAGTGAATGTATAAGACTTGTAGAAAAAGCTCTGAACCACTACAAATTTGTTGACCAAACTTTTATCCTTACTCTCTCTTTTATTGTTATTTATTATGGTTGAAAATTGTTAGTTTTCTATTGCTTTTATTATTATTTATAATTTGCATTAAGTTTTAGAAAATTTTATTCACGTCTCACTAGGATTATTTTAGCTGTTAAGGTGTTTACTGATTAGTAGCAAAGCTTACATTCTAGGTTTATTAAAATGTAACAATTATTAGAGTTAAAAAATCAAAATACAATGATTAGTTCATTTACCTTTATTTTTGGTGAAAGACAAAACATAGGTTAAACACTATTGTTTTGTGGTATAAATGGCAATCAATAAAAAATTCAAGTGAAACTTCACATCCAATTGGTAGACTATAAGTTATGAAGAATTGTAAAACATGACAACCTAGTACCAAGAGACCCTAGGGTACAAGAACCTAAAAATGAATGTGATAACAATACTGATGACGAGAAAATGTTAAGTTTAAATACTAAAGCAATTAACATCTTGTATTGTGCTTTGAATTCCATAAAGTTCAACTGCATCTCAAATTACAAATCCAATAAAAAAGTTTGGACAATTCTTCAAACCACTCATAAAGGGACAACCTAGGTTAAAGAATTAAAAGTAAAACTTCTTTTCCATGAATGAGTTGTTTGAAATGAAATTTAGAGAAAGCATTACGGATATGTATAAGAGGTTTTTAGATTTGGTGAATGATTTAAAAGGGCTTAGAAAAAGATTTAAGATGGTTAAATTGGTTAAAAAGGTACTTAGGTCATTACCTAAGTCATGGACAATGAAGGTGATGACAATAAAGGAAAACAAGGACTTAACTAAAATGGGCATGGATGAGCTCATAAGTAGCCTTCTAACCTATAAGATAAAAAGGAAACCAAAAGAAAATGAAAGCAATGGCAAGAAAGACATAACATTAAAAGTTGTAATTGAGGATAATGATGAATCCTCTATGGATGAGGAAAATACTAGCCTCCTTGTAAGAAGGTTTAACAAATTTCTCTCAAGGTTAAAGAGAAACAAAGGAAATGATGATAGTGACAAGGAGATAGTATGATATGAGTGTAAAAAATTGGGACATATTAGACATGAGTGTCCTCTTCTTAAGAAAAGAAGCAAGGAGAAGAAGTTTAAACAGAAGATTATTGTCACCACTTAGAGCATGAGTGCCAATTCTATAACACGAGCAAGTGAAAAGAAGAAAGGGCTAACATTTGCTTCATGGCCAAAAATGACTTCCAAGAAGAGGTAGATGACTCTAACTCTTATTTTTATAGTAAATTAGAAGAGGCATTTGCATCATTAATAATTGAATTTAAAAATGTTAGCACTAGGAATAAACCCTTAAAAAACAATATTGCATGCATGAAAATTGAACTAGACAAAATCACATGTAAGCATGCTAAACTTAAGGAAAAATTAGAAATAATTCTACATTGAAAGAAATCAATTGCAAAGGAATTAGATTGTTTGACCAAAGAAAACAATGAATTAAAAAAGAATGTTATTAGTTCTATTGAAATTTTTAAAAAATTTAAAATTATTACAACAAGGTTAGATAAAATATATACATCACAAACGTATGGTTTAAATAAAGGTTTAAGCTATAATGAGGATAGCCTATCAACTAAAAATTAGAGGCCATTAAAGAAACTTCATGCATTGCATATGAAATGTAAATATTTCTCTTTGTTGGGCATACCATTGGAAAATGTCCAATTATGAAAGGTAAACCATTTAAAATGAAGAAGGTTTAAGTTTCTAAGGGGACACTTAAGACTAACTCGAATGGACCCAAAACCATTTAGGTACCAAAGAGAGATTGGTCTTTTCTTGTAGAAATGTCTTGAAGCCAAGGAGAAAACTTGAGAAGAAAATGGCTTCTTAAGGCATTATACCAGAGAATGCTCATTATTCCAAGTAAGTTTTTTATGGCAGTAATTGATTGAAATATGATATCGAGATGATGTTTGAGCCAAATTCATGTGATTGAATGCATGCAACATCATGTTTTATTTATTCAAGAATGTGTGATTACTATGTTGATTGAAAGTTTGTTATGTCTGATTGATTGTTTGATTGAATTAAAATGACTTAATTATGTTATATGTATGTCTTGATATGTGCTAAAATCAAATTGGAGTCGAATTAATTCAAATTTATATTCGAAATTGATTGACATGTGATTCACACATAAATGTCCTCAAGAGAATAAAAAATATCCAAGATTTATATCTTAAGGTGTCCTAATTAAATGTTTAAATATTTTCTAGTGAGTTTTTAAAAGAAAAATACATTTTTCGTTATGCATGACTGTACATTATGTCCAACAAACTAGATTATGACACATGGAAGCCAATTTTATAAAATTGTTGAAGTCACATGCCGTACTTTGTTGTTGTATAGTTGTACATGTCTAGTTTGATTTTTAAAATTTAGGAATTCATTACAGTAACATTTTATGTCATGCTCATGAATTTTTGAGATTTCATGGAATTTTAGAATTTTAAAGAGTCAAGACCATACATCTAAAATTGTATACCTATGTGTGTGATTATATATAAGCAAAATGAAAATTTTCTTTCTTTTTCTCATGAACACTAGTTTTTCTTTTTAAATTTCTTTTAAGCTTTACTTTTTGATTTTTATCAAATTCTTATCAAATCTTAACCTTTTGCTTTCAATCAGTCACATTTGATTTTACAAACCCTAGGACAAGCTTACGTCTTTAGAAATTTCTCTTTTTCATAATTTCAAAATAAGAATTTGTAAGGAGCAATATGCCAAGAACAAAGACAACTATAAGTTGGACTAAAGAAGTAGCATATGGGATTATTGTTCGAGATGATGCTCAACAAAATGCCTTGGACGCGATTATAAATCAAGGTATATATTTTGATTGTTGTTTGCAATTCAATATTCTAAGTGATGTAGGTTTAAGTGAAGAAATTAATAGGCTTATGAGAAAGGTGAAATAGAGTAAATTGTTTAGCATACGTTATGATATTGATGAAAATCTATTAAAAGAGTTTTATAGTTCCGTAAAGATTGATAAAGACAGAAGGAAAGACATCAAAGATTTTATTATGAGATTTGGGTTACAAGAAATTAAATGGGTTGTAGGTTTGGATCAACTTATGTTTTGGTTGAAGTATGATTGTAAGGGTATATTGCATATGCTGACTAGGCATAACTTAAATATGCTTGGATAAACCTCAGTGCTAGTGGCATTTTCAATCCCCATACTTATAAACCTAGTCAATTTTAAATTCTAACACTTAGAGTTGTACATTGAATGATTACGTATACTTTAACTGCTTGTTAACAAAATAGCGAGCATATTAGTGTAAAAGAAATAGTTTTATTAGAAGTAGTGATAAACAAAACACAAGTCGATATTACCTAGTGGCTTAGTTGTGACATAAGTGAAATTCAAGAAAGAAGAGAAAAGTTCAATTTCAGCGTGATAATAACATTTTTTGTAAGCAAACTTGAAATTGCTTTAGATTCAGAAAATCTAAGGTATGTTCAAAAATTTTTTAGAAGGTTGTTGGGTCAATGTTGAAGTCTTATTTTGAATGGGACTAATTAAAAAGGATGGGTGATTAGGTTGATGCCTAGCTGATGTGGTAGAAGAAAAAAAAACCACCAATTCCACCATTGGGTGGTCCATCTTCTAAACTTAAGCATACATAGAGGAAAGTATATGCATGTTGAAACGGGTAATGAAGAATAATTTGCATCTGAAATGAAATTTATTATAGACTATCTCCAATCAATTCAAGGTCGTGTGCTTGATTTAAGGGCATAAATAAAGAGACTGGAAAGCTAAAAAGAGAGTGGAAAATCATGTTGAAGTTTTAAGTTCAAATATTCATACTTTGAGTTCTTGTTTTCCCTCAATTCATATGAATGATGTTGTTTTCATAAATGCTTATCTAGGCTCTTGATTTTTCCTTAAATATCTTTGTTTTTCAAATCATTCATTCTGTATGAGGCACCTTTTACTCTTTTTTTGTTCTTGCATACAATTTATATCTTGAATGTGTTTTGATGATTTGTTTTGAAATGGTTGAGTTGATGATTGAAATGGTTGAGTTATTTGAATTGGTTAAGTAGTTAGGTTATGAGTTGTGCAATATGTTTTTACTTTGTTTTATTATTCATTGTAAAGTGGGAAAATGGGGGACAAACTATAAACAAAGGAACCTATGTTGAAAATTTTTTATTTACGTAAAAAAAAAGGAAAATAGGAGTGTTAAAATGATTATATTATCTTAAACAAGGGGAGAGAAAGTTGAGTGCATAATTACATAAGAAAGGGGGAGAAAATTGGATAAAAATTTGGCTTTAAAAACTTGGTGTTAATCTTAAAATTTCCTCTTCAAAGTTTATGCATTTCAAAATGTTTGGTATCAATAAAAAAAAGAGATCGTTAGACCCTTAGGTGTTTTTATGATCCAAAAAACATTGATAAAAATGTTAATTTGTCCTTGACATGATTATATTCATGAACAAAATTAGACACAAGGTAAATTTTTCTTTTTAGCGCACATGTATGATCGTGCATACTAGGTATACATCTGTACATCACCATTTTTAGACTTGTACATGACTTCACAAGGCCCTATGCAAGATTCTCGTGCATGCTTCTAACTTGTAAGTGTTTAAAATAATACCATGTATGGCCATACAAAAACATTTTTTAGCCAGTCATAAGAAGCATTCTCTTGTGCATTCTCATGGTATGCATGGGTTATAAAGAGTCAACAATAGTCAAAGTCAACAAAGTAGTATGTTTATACATCTCTGGCACTTACACTTGTGATCATGTATTAAAGAGTTACACTGATAAGAGTCATATATATAAGGTCTCGTGCGTAGTCAAAGGAACAAAGTCAAAGATTTATGTACACGCATGACTATAAGGTATACGCACATACTTGAGCAAAATTTGAGGCATACATGCTCTCATGCATGCCTATGTACATACTTCTATTTCTTCAAATGCTTAAGTTTAAAGAAGTTTATATCCATACATCTAGTTTGCATGCCCGTGCACCTACTGGCATGAATATTAACTTGCCGTTGGAAGAGTTGCTTGAGGTCATAAATGAGGATGTCACACCTATGAGAAAGATGTCATTTATATATAAAAGATTGAAATATGTGAAATTCATTAGTTTTACAACAATGGATTTATTTTTTCTTTAACGGGTCATTTCCATTTCCAACAAGGTAAAAACCGTAAACAGGAGAAAATTTGAAGAGAGAACAAAGAAAGATAACAAGGACATTCATTCATAATCTTTTCTTCTCTTCATTATAATTCTTTCTCTCTTTAAAGCTTAAATTGTAAATCTTTGAGAGAAATTCTTATGTTCATTTGTATATCTACCTTTGTAAAAGAATTTTTTCTTTACAGCTTTTATTACAAACAAGTATTTGACAAAATCCCTTATAACTATTGCATTAGGCATAATCATAAAAAACTTTTATAAATTGGGTCTAATCCTAAATCACTAGTAAAACTTCAAACAGGTTACTTGAAGTGGTGGATGTAAAAGGCTTGTAGGAAAAACTCTTAACCATTATAAATTGATTAAGCAAACTTTTATCCTCACTCTCTCTTTTGTTGTGGTTGAAAATTGCTATTTTACTATTACTTATATTATTGTTTATGATTTGCATTAAGTTTTAGAAAATCCCATTCACGCTCTTTTGGATTATTTTGCCATTAGGGTGTTTAACATTTTCTTTTCTTGATTGATCGGTATATACTATTCTTCAACTTGGTTGAACCTTTGATATTTTAATGATGATAAAAATATGATTAAGTTGTTAATAAATCATTTGCATGAATAAATCCATGACAAAAGAAGAGAGAAAAGTTTGTATTTTTACAGGTTATAGGTTTTGCATGACCGTATGTCACTTTAGCATGACCGTGCATGACCAATTGACATCTCGTGTATGCAAAACATGGGACCATGCTAGGTTCTGTGTTATTTAAAGAAAATTTTCAAGACCAACACAGACGTGTGTTGATTATGCACGACTGTGTGTATACACAACACAGATACAACACCATTAACTCAATCGTGCAAAGTCAAAGCATTAGAGTCAAACACATGATCATGCATATTTCAGACACACGACCGTGCATGTAAGGTTCATGAAGAACATGAGACATTAGGTCGTGTAATGGGGTCATGCATGAAGTCAACAAAAGTCATTTAACACACGACCATGCGTGAAACAGATACACGACCGTATGTGATGAAGAATGAAGAGCACTACCAAAGGGGTCATGCAAGACTGATCATACATGAAGCCTAAAAGGCATACAACTCACACACAATCATGCAAAGTTAGCACACGACCGTGCACAAGCTTAATATCACTCGTGTTATGCCAGTGTGTTAGCCGTGTACCAAAGTCGTGTATGCTTCTGGAATTCTAAGTAAAAATCATGAAAGTATGAAGCACGACTGTGCTTCAAAGGCACATGACTGTGTACTATTGGTGGGTAGATTTAATTCAATCATTGGGAGTTTGTTCAATGTCATAAATACAGTAAGCACGATCATGCACTCAAGAAGCACGATTGTGCATCAAGAAAATTTATTGCAGACCTTACTTTTCCAACCAGTCCAATGGATAGAAAGTTAGACAAACGGTTCCTTACTACATCAAGCAATAAATTCAGTATAAAAGGAGACCTCTTTGAAGTCAAGAAGGTTAAAGAAACAAATTACATTGAAAACTACTTACTCTTCACTTATTGCCTATATATATTCTCTCCAAAGCTCACAAATACTTACACTTAAGAGAGTTGTGATCTTTATTGTTTTTCCAGCCTATATAAAGGTAAAAATCAATTTTTTTTTCATATGTATATCAACTGTAAAAAGGGTGAAATTCCCTTGTTGAAAAACTATTGTATCTTCAGGTTTCGAAAGATAATAAAACTTTAATTGGGTTTTGATTGAGGAAGAGGACGTAAAAGGCTTATGTTTAAAGCTCCGAACCTCTATAAATTGGCTGAGCATTATCTAATACTTATCTCTTATTATTGTGTTTTGTCTTCTTTTTGTTAATCGTGTTTAAATTTTTAAATAATCTTATTCACCCCCTTCTAGTATTATTTCCATAGCCATTAAGTTCTTTCAATTAGTATCAGAGCAGGTCTCTAGCAAGCTTACAAAATCTAATGATTTTAGAGTAAAAAATCCATAAGAAAATGGCTAGCACTTCTGCACTTGTTTTTAGTGAGGGGCAATGCACCACTAGACCACCATTGTTTTATGGTGTAAATTACACTCAATGGAAAATTAGAATGAAATTGCATATTATAAGTTATGAAAAATTATTGAATATGGTAATTTTGTTCCTCTAGACCCTAAAACTAATTTACCTAAAGATGAAAATAAATATACTGATAAAGATAAAAAGTTGTTGAGTTTGAATGCCAAGGCTATTAATATCTTATTTTGTGCTTTAGATTCCACAAAATTTAATAGGGTATCATTATGTGAATCAGCTAAAGAAGTGTGGACTATCCTACATACCACACATGAAAGAACAAGTCAAGTGAAGAAATCCAAGATTAAGCTACTGTTTAGGGAGTATAAGTTGTTTGAAATGAAGACAAACAAGAGCATAACATATATGTATAAGCGGTTTTCAAAATTAGTAAATGATTTAAAAGGATTGGGGAAGATATTCAAAAATGTAGAATTAGTTAAAAAGGTGTTGAGATCTTTATTGGAATCCTAGACAATGAAGGTGACTGTCATAAAAGAATCCAAACATTTAACTAAATTGGGAATGGACGAATTAATCAAAAGCCTGCTCACATTTGAAATAAAGAGGAAACCAAAAGAGAATGAAAGCAAAAACACCAAAAGTATTGCTTTGAAAACAGTAGAAGAGGAAGAAGAAGAATCCTCCATAGATGAGGAGGACATCAATTTGCTAGCAAGAAGGGTTGATAAATTCCTATTAAAGAATAGGAGAATAAAATGGAGAAACAATTTCAAATCAAATGGAAAAGACAAATAAGAGAATGACAAGGAGGTCATTTGCTTTAAATGTAAAAAGTCAAAACATAATAGACAAGACTGCTTAATGTTAAAGAAAAAGAAGAAGGAGAAAATTAAGAAAAAATTCAAGAAAAAAGCATTTGCAGCCACATAAAGTGGCAGTGATGATTCGAGTGACAATACCAAGGAAGAAGAAGAAAAGGCTAATCTATGTTTCATGGCTAGGAGTGATTCCGAAGATGAAGAGATATGTGAATCTAACTCATATTCTTACAATGAGTTACAAGATGCCTTTGATTCACTATTAATAGAATTCAAAAATATTAGTTCAAGAAATAAAATATTGAAGTAAGAAATGGGAAATTTAAAGTTGAGTTTAGAAAAGGCTGTAACTGAACATGGTGAAATCAAAATTGAACTAGAAAAAACATTAGATAAGAAAATTAAAGTTGAAAACAATTTAGAATCACTTAAGAAAGCTAATGATGAATTGAGAGCTAAACTAAGTAGTTCAGAGTAGCAATCAAAAGATTGGATGAGATGCTTATATCTCAAAGAAATGGTTTAAATAAAAAAGGTTTGAGATATAATGGAGGTAATCCTTTCATAAACACTTACAAGCCTTTAAAAAAGCCTCAAGCTCTTGACATAAAATGTAAATATTGTTCTTATCTAGGATATACCATTAGAAAATGTCTAATTAGGAATGACAAACCTTATAGAGTAAAAAGGGCTTGGGTTTTTATAGGGATAACTAAAACTAACCTTCCTAGACCAAAAACCATTTGGATACCAAAGAAAACTTAAATGAATTCCTTGCATAGGTGTGCTTGGAAGTCAAGAGCAAGAAATCAAGCAAGTAGTACTTGGAAAGTGGTTGCTCAAGACACATGACTAGAAACAAGTACCTCTTCACATCTTTAAGGGAAAAGAATGAAGGAAGTATGAACTTTGGAGATAATTCAAAAAGAAAGATTATTGGAATCGGCTTCATAGGTAACTCCACGCTCACCATCAATGATGTATTGTATGTTGAAGACCTTAAAGAGAATTCGCTAAGTATTAGCCAATTATGTGATAAGGGTTTCAAAGTATGCTTTCATGCTTTATATTGTGAAATTATTAATTCAAGCACTAACAATATTGTATTCATAGGTCATAGGCACTTAAATGTGTATATAATTGATTTACAAAATATTACATCAAATGATTTATGTCTCATGTTAACCAAGGAGGAAGACATGTGGTTGTGGCATAGAACGTTAGGACATGCAAGTATTGATGTATTAGAAAAACTGTCTAAAAATGACTTAGTTAAAGGCTTACCAAACTTGTTGTCAAGAAAGATAGAATTTGTGATGCATGTGCATTAGGAAAACAAACTAGAACAAGTGTTAAAAGTAAAAACTATGTTTCTACATCTAAACCACTTCAGTTGTTACATATGAACTTGTATGGTCCTTCTAGAACTGTAAGCTTAGAAGGAAAAAGTTATTGCTTTGTAATAGTATATGATTTTTCAAGATTTACATGGGTTTTGTTGCTTACACATAACGATGATGCCTTTAAGATGTTTGTGCCATTTATTAAGAAATTGCAAAACCTAGTGAGTTATGTAATTACTTGCATTAGAAGTGATCATGGAAAAGAATTTGAAAACTTAAATTTTGAATCATATTGTAATGATTATGGTATTGAACATAATTTTTCAACCCCTATGATGCCTAAACAAAATAGAGTTGTTAAGAGAAGAAATAGAACACTTATGGAAATAGCTAGGACTATGTTATATGAACACGATTTACCGAAATTTTTTTGGAGAGAAGCCATAAACACTTCATGTTACATCATAAATAGGGCTATAAATAAGCCAATTCCTAAGAAAACTCCTTATGAATTGTTTAAAGGGAAAAAACCTAATATTGCATATTTTCATCCTTTTGGTTGTAAATGTTTTGTACTTAATAATGGAAAGGATAACTTAGGAAAATTTGATGTCAAATCGAATGAAGCAATTTTCCTAGGATATTTTTCCACCTCCAAAGCCTATAAAGTCTTCAACAAAAGGACACTTGTTGTTAAAGAATCTATACATGTGTTATTTGATGAATCTTTTTCAAATTGTGTAAATAGGTCAAATGATGATGAAATGGCGAAGCTTATGGAAGATCTCAAGCTAAATGATGGCCCCACTCCAAAAGAAGAAGAGGCTCAAGTTGAGGAAGCACCCAAAGATGACATACTTTTGTAACTTCAAGAATTGCAAAAAGAGATCTCTTTCCCAAAAGTGAAAGATGAAGTCAAAGAGGGAAAGATTATTGGTGACCCATCTCAAGGGATAAGGAAAAGAGCTTCAATCAAAAATACTTGTGAGTTTGTGGCCTTTTTGTCACAAATGGAACCTAAAAATGTGGATAAAGTCTTGAATGATGAGAGTTAGATGTTGGCCATGCAAAAAGAGTTGAATATATTTGAAAGGGACCAAGTATAGGAACTAGTTCCTAAACCAACAGATCGTCCCACTATTGACACAAAATGGGTATACCAAAACAAGGTGAATGAATTCAGAATTGTTACAAGAAATAAGGCTAGACTAGTTGTCCAAGGCTACTCTTAAGAGAAAGGTATAAATTTTGATGAAACATATACTCCCGTAGCTAGATTAGAGGCAATTAGGATATTGCTTACTAATGCATGTCATTTGAATTTTAAAATTTTTCAAATGGATGTTAAAAGTGCTTTTTAAATGGTTTTATTCAAAATGAGGTGTATGTAGAACAATCTCCCGACTTTGAAAATCTAAGTTTCCCAAATCATGTTTTTAAGTTAAGGAAAGCACTTTATGGTTTAAAACAAGCTCTTAGAGCTTGGAATAAAAGATTGAGTTCATTTTTAATTGAAAATGGCTTTTTAAAAAGTAAGGTGGATACCGCTTTATTTATTAAAAGACATAAGTAATATATTCTAGTAGCTCAAATTTACATTAACAATATAATCTTTGGTACTACTAATGAATCTCTATGTAAAGATTTTTTTAAGATAATGCAGGAGGAGTTTAAGATGAGCATGATGGAAGAGATAAATTACTTCCATAGGTTCCAAATCAAACAAATGAAGGAAGAGAATTTGCTCAATCAATCAAAGTATACTCAAGACCTTATAAAAAGGTTCAATATGCATGAGGCTAAGGAACTACCAACACCAATGAGCACTTCAATGAAAATCAACAAAGATGAAGGAGATAAAAATATTGATGCGAAAACATATAGAAGCATGATAGGTGCATTACTATATTTAACTACATCTAGGCCTGATATTTTGTTTAGTGTATGCATGTGTGCCAAGTTCCAAACAAATCCTAAGGATTCGTATTTGAATACAGTAAAGCGAATCTTGAGATATCTTAAGGGAATACCGAATGTTGGTTTATGGTACCATAAGAACTCAACATTCAAATTACGTGTCTTTTCAAATGCTGATTTCGGAGGCTACAAAATAGATAGGAAAAGCACTAGTGTTACATGCCAATTTCTAAGAAACATGCTAATTTCATGGTCTTCAAAAAAGTAAAATTCGATTGCAACTTCTACTATAGAAGCTGAATATGTTTCTGCAACTAGTTGTTGTGCCCAAATTCTTTGGATAAAATAACAACTTCAAACTTTGGTTTTGAAAAAGTAAAAACTTCTATCTTTTGTGATAACACTAGTGCAATACAACTTTCAAAAAATCCAATATTGCACTCTAGAACTAAGCATATAGATATTAAACATCATTTCTTACACGATCATGTTAGCAAAGAAGGGAGCTTACATAAGGAGTGAGCTTGGAATGATTGATGCAAATCAAGTAGGTGCCTAATAACTTAGCTTTCATTGTTGCATATTAGTTGGTTGATGTTTTACATTGAGTGATTGCATATTTATATGTGAAAATGGTTGTATGCAAGTAGTTGTGTGCAAAAGATTAGATATATATATATATATATATATATCTAATCTTTTGCACACAACTACTTGCATACAACCATTTTCACATATAAATATGCAATCACTCAATGTAAAACATCAACCAACTAATATGCAATATATATATATATATATATCTAATCTTTTGCACACAACTACTTGCATACAACCATTTTCACATATAAATATGCAATCACTCAATGTAAAACATCAACCAACTAATATGCAATATATATATATATATATATATATATATATGTTTGTACATACTTACTTTGAATGTGAATTCAAATTGAATTGATGCAATTCTATAGTTGACATCAATCGATACCGGAATTCCAATATCGAAACCTTATTAGAGCAAAATATCCAAGTATTATAACTTGAGGTATTTTTAGTATACATTTTTTAAATCCTATAGTTTTTTTTTTTGAAAAGATACAGCTCTGTATGATTTTGGCCACACACAACTATGTGTCATGAGTATGCACAGGCGTGTCCCTACATGACATACATGATCATGTGTCCAATTATTGCACAACCGTGCATTGTGTTTTAAACTTTGCGGTTAACTGCATGAACAACATAGAAACACATACAAGCATGCGTCTTAAAAAAATTTTTATTTTAAATTTTTTACAAAAACATGATCGTGTAGTTGTCGTACACACGATCGTGTGGAATTGGGAACGTCGTTTAAATAAGGGTAATACACGATCATGCAGTTGGGAAACACGGTCATGCCCTTGCATTTATATAAGCAAATCTGCTTCATTTTCTCATTTTTCATGCAAAGTTCAAAACCTAGCCATGAATTCTTTCTATTCTCTCTTAAATTTGCTCAAATCCATTTCACACCAAAAACTCTCATTTCAATCCATTTCACACCAAAATCAAAATACCACCAAAGATAAAGCTTCTAACTCGATCTGAACCATTAAGAAGCTCTACAAAGGTGGATAATCCTTTTGGAATCGTGCGTTCATCAAAGCAGCAAAAAGTACTTCTTTCAAAATTAATGAAATGGTCTATTTATGTTGGTAGATGCTTGGATGATAGGATTTTGAGGGAAACTAGTTTGTTGAATGAAATATCAAACTTGGTATGTGCTACAAAATTACATGGTGTGTTTTATCTGAGATATGATGTGTACAAAATTCTTGTGTATGAATTTTATAGTTTTTTGGCGCTAAAAAAGGATGCATGGGGAACTATAACAGATCATACCATACATTTTCGCTTGGAAAATGGTGATTGGGTGGTTACAGTTGAATAATTGAGTGAATGGCTTCAATGTGATATCGATGGCATTTTGGAATTTACGCATGAACAGAGTTCTCAAATAGTTTGGACGTTGCTTAATGACTCTAGTTTTTATGAGGCGTAAAAGGCAAAGGCCTCTGTTTTTCTTAGTCTAGCTATACGAGTTTTTTACCAGATGGTCACTTACACCTTGAATGCTTGTATGAACACGAATAGAAACGTAAGTATTCATGATATGATAATAATGGAATCTACTATGATTAGACGTCGTATGGACACAACTCACTAGATCATCAACAAATTCAATGATATACAGGCTAATAGCGACAAAGAAAAGGTTTCAATCGACTTCAGCATGATAATCATATTTATAGTTGAAAAGTTAGGAACAACTACTAATGGGTATAGAGAGTTTAGGATACCATTTGAGGAGTCCCATGTGCTTAATGTTGAAGCACTTTATCGAATATGGGCCATTGAAAAGGATGGTAAGAATGGCTAGAGATTGTTGGCATTGGTTGGAGAGCATGAGCCATCAATTAGTCAATCTACTACTCCTTCCGTGGTTGAGACAAGTGCTTGTAAAGGAAGACGACCACATACAAAAGCTGGTCCTAAGATACAATCACCTTCAAAGCTTTAGATCCTTATTGAGTTGTCCCAACAGATGAATGCAAAAATGGATTAGATCGCCAATGAGCTTCGGGACCATCGACATGAGTTTCAAGCATTTATGGATGACATGTCAACTCACTTTGCTTTGCTTGAATCATGAGTAGATGTCTTAGAAGCTCTTTAGTAGCCACCTTAGTCACCACCTGAATCCTGATTTTTCTTAACCTTCATATGCATCACATTTCTTTTTTTTTTTTTTATAACTGTCATTAAGGAACATAAATTCATCATTGCATGTTTACACTTTTTATGCAATTTTTGGAACCTAATTTTTATGTTTAGATTGAACTTATGACTTGGTGATGTTTCAAATTGCTTATTCCTAATGGTTTTTGTTATTGCACATTGATTATTGAAAATAACTTGTTGATGTTTTGATGTTGGGAGTGTATATTGAACTTATGACTTGTTATAAATTGTTTGTCTACTAATGTTGGTGTATTGAAGTAGTTGGTGATTATTCTTTCTATATTGGGAGTGTATATTTTTCTCTTGTTTTGATTTAGGAAATATCTAAAAAACAGGGGAACCACTGTCAAATTTTTTTTTATTAATGGCAAAAAAATGAGGAGAATGGGTAAAAGTGAATATAACATGTTAAATTTGATCATAGTATAATGGCAATTAAAGCTCAAACTAAGGGGGAGTGCTTAAAGTAAAGGGGAGCATTTTCTAAATCCTTAGTTTATAATCAATTTTATCAAATTATCATATATTTTTGTCATCAATCAAAAATGGAAAGATTGTTGAACCCTTGATGTTTTAATAATGATAAAAATATGATTAAGTTGCTAATAGATCCTTTGCATGAACAAATCCATGACAAAAGAAGGGAGAAAAGTTGTATTTTTGCAAGTTATAGATCTTACACGATCGTGTGTCACTCTAGCACAACCATGCATGACTAATTGACATCTCATATGCATAAAACACGAGACAGTACAACAAACCGTGCTAGGTTATGTGTTATTCAAAGAAATTTTTCAAGATCAACACAAGCGTGTGTTGATTATGCATGATTGTCTGTATGCATAACACAGATACAACATCATCAACTCAACCTTATAGGATAACAGTGTAAGGTCAAAGCATCAGAGTCAAACACATGACCATGCATATTTCAGACACACGACCGTACGTGTAAGGTTCATGAAGAGCACGAGACATTAGGTCATGTAATGGGGTCGTGTATGAAGTAAATAGAAGCCAATCAATGCACGACTGGGCATGAAATAGACACACAATTGTGTGTGATGAAGAATGAAAAGCATTACCAAAGGGGTCGTGCAAGGTTGATAGTGCATAAAGGTTTAAAGGCATACAACTCACACATGATCATACAAACTTAGCACATGACTGTGCATAAGTATAATATCACTTGTGTTATGTCAGTATGTTAGTCGTGCACCGAAATTGTGTATGCTTCTGGAATTCTAAGTAAAAATCATGAAGGTATGAAGTATGATCGTGCTTCAAAGGCACACGATCGTGCACTATTGGCGGGTAGATTTAATTCGATTGTTAGAAGTTTACTTAAGTTCATAAATGTAGCAAGCACGATCGTGCATTGAGGAAATTTATTATAGACCTTATTTTTCCAACCATTCTAAAGGAGAGAAAGCTAGGCAAATGACTCCTTAGTATATCAAGCAATAAATTCAGTATAAAAAGAGACCGCTTTGAAGTGAAAAAGGTTAGAGAAACAAATTACATTGAAAACTACTTGCTCTTCACTTATTGCCTACATATATTCTCTCAAAAGTTCACAAATACTTACACTTAAGAGAGTTGTGATCTTCATTGCTTTTCTAGCCTATATAAAGGCAAAAATCAATTCATTTTTCATTTGTATATCAATTGTAAAAAAAGGTGAAATTCCCTTGTTGAACAAATATTGTATCTTTAGGTTTTGAAAGATAGTGAAACTTCAATTGAGTTTTGATTGAGAAAGAGGATGTAGAAGGCTTGTGTTCAAAATCCTGAACCTTTATAAATCGGCTGAGCATTCTCTAATCCCTATCTCTTATTATTATGTATTGTTTTCTTTGTGTTAATTATTGATAAGTGTCAATTGCATGTATAATTTCGTGGTCAATTTATAGAGTTTTAAGGGTGATTTGACTATTTTACCCTTATTATGTGCATATTTCGGGATCACGGGGTTTTATGTTTGGTTTTGTAGGAAATGTTGATTTTGATGTGATTTTAATGGAAATCAAGCCAAAAAGACACTTATGAAGGACTAGCCGGAGGTTCGAATTTAATCTAAAGAAGAATAAGCAACTAGAGCAAAGACGGGAAAGGAGAGTATTGTGCGCCACAGAAGAAAAACAAGGATTTTAAATATGTTTGAGTTCTGTAATGAAAACTTGGTCTTCACTAAAGTTTTAGTGGACATCTCAAGCTTTTCAAAAAGCTATTATGGGGAAAAATCCGAGTTCGTTTGGGCCCTCAACCGTTGTTGCAAATTCAGGTCTTCTTGGTGAAATTCTGTGTCGGACCACTGAGCACTAAAATGGTCATAACTTGAGATTCTGAAGTCCAAATGTGGTGATTCAAAATTCATATGAAACTAGACATCCAGGGCTACAACTTTGGTGAAGACCAAAATTTCGGATTCCAGAAGCTACAGGCCGCGGCATCATGCTGCAGCATAGACACTGTTTACAGAATTTCATTTTGACTGAAATTCTTCCCAAACCCTAACTATATATATATCTTTGTAATTTTAGAATAGAGGAGAGCCGTCCTAGGGGATTTTTTGAGAGATTCTTCACACAATTTTCTGAGATTCAATATTTTAATTTGGGGATTCAATCAAAAGCTTTTCGGATTGCAATTGTGAGAATTTTTCTTCATCAACATCAATAAGAGATTCAACATTCATCTGGTTTTATTCTTATTTTCTCCATTATGTTTATGATTTGTTTGAATCTTATTGTTTATTTGTTTTTAATGATGAACTAAATAATTTTTGCTAAGATTAGGGCTAGCTAATTCATGAATATGTAGGGTTTTTCAATTATAATTTACGAACATACTATTTCATGTGAGTTTGCATTCTGAACTTAATGCCTATTGAAATTTGGCCACTTTTAATAGGATTTTTGTTGTGTGATTGAGACCGAGAGGTGATATTGCATAAAAGCATGAGAATACGAACCGTGGATTAATTAAATATAGAGATATATTTGATAATACATGCAATAGTCATAGGCACAATAGGGTTGTGCTGAAAGCTAGTGGATTCCATAGAACTTAATGCATTTTCATCTAATTAAACCTAAATAGAGATACTTAGGTTATTAGATTGTTAATTAGGATTGATATTGCTTGAGAAAGAATGTTAATCAATTTAGGGAATTCCGTTGTCACATGAATAATATGAAATATATAAGCATATGAAAAACCTACATTGTAGTGAATTAGTGAACCCGAAATCTTAGCATCATCTCACATTGTGTTATTCGATTTACCCTAGGCGTGTTCGTTAATTATTTTATTTTAGTTTGATTTTATTTCGTTGATTTACTTTCGACTCATATTTGATAGTTTAGATAAAATTAGGAGTAGTGTCGTCTTGGTACTTGCTTACGCGATCCCGTGGATACGACACCCTGAATACTTCCCGTATTACTTTGAACTAGTACACTTGCTAGGAAGTTAGGGTTTAAACTTTTAACGCATCAATTATGTTTAAATTTTCAAATAATCCTATTCACCCCCTCCCCACCCCCCCTCCTCGGTATTATTTCCATAGCCATTAAGTTCTTTCAAACTTATTCTTATGAGTTTATCATGACGGCTATAAGTAGCTAGTTTTCTTATCTAAGGATTATGATAGATCTATGAATTCTGGTGATTGTTAGTGGATTTTGTTCTTGGTTAATGATGATGAAAATGAATGAGAGCTAACTTTTTGTTAGGTGTTTGGGCCCAACATCTAACTTTTTTGTAAGTTGAATTTATACTATTGAAAGATAGATAATTAACTAGTTCTTACATTGGCTAATCTTGGAATTTAGGGTTTAGAAATAGATTAGATTCCTTATGGATCAATTGATTGTCACAGTGACATTTTAATGAGTTTTGATTAACTTTTTACCATAAAAGTAAGTAGTCTATTAAAATTTGCACATTGAATCAACCTCAAAAGAGAAATTAAGTAATTTAGGATGATTCACTAAAAGTTCTCATCACTTTATCACTTAGATTTGATCCATTAGTAATTATGAATGATTCATAGTGAAATCTTAAATCTCATATTAGTTTGCTTGGTAACTAGTCTTTTAATTCTCTATTTGATTAATTTCCTTGCTAATTTTAGTTAATTCACTGTATTTTATTATTTTTCTACATTAAATATTTGGGTGCTATAGCTAATTGGAATCACAAAACAAACTAGATTGACTTGTTAGAGGATTTCATATAGATAGTCAGCATATAACACATGTGTATATTAATTACATATTCACTAGATTGACTTATTAGAGGATTTCATATAGATAGTAGTTTGTAGAATAGATCATCTAATGGATAGTAGTATATGTGATACTTAGACTTGAGATCCTTTGAGCATCTCATGCACTAATCAATCTAGTTTGACACTAGCCTAATGTAGCCTTCTCGTTAAGGCTATATATATAATAATTGTTGTCTATGTCGAAAAGTATATTAAGATTATAGTAGATTAACATACGATTTATTACTCCTATGTACCAGAAAAGATATAATGTGGTGTTATTTGACAAATGACTACAATAATTTAATTTTATGGTCATAGTAAGATTAGGTCAATACCCAAGTCTAATAATAGTTAATCTTACTTTAGAAGTCAAATAATAAAGTCAAAGGTACTAAGATAGACATAAATTTTTTGTCATAGTGTTGATGAGATATCAATATGATGAAATGATTTGATAACACGGAAACCATAACATTTAAAGGTATAGTCAATTTAACAGTGATTCTTTATTAATTAGTCATCATGATATCTTGCTAGAGGCTACTCACAATGCATGAATAAAGAAATGATTAATTGTACATTAATCACAATTTCATTAACTACCAACTTAATAGAGAACTTATAGGTCATACACAATTAGGGGTTGCCTACTAAGACTAAGAATGTTTGAATTTATTATATATAGAGAGTAAGTAACATTTCATTTTACCTAAAAATGGTGAATTTGATTCTCTATTAATATGACTTGATATTTAGGAACAGATACATGACATATTATTAGGCCTAATTAAGATAAACTAAAAGTTTGGTGTCAAATTAATAATCCGAAAGTTAAGGGCATAAAGTGTATATATTGTTGTCTTGAGTTATGAGAGTCATATATAAATTGAGACTTATATTCATAAGTCCTAACCCAACTATCCAACTAAAAAATAGAGTGAAGAAATTCTCTCAATTTCTTCACTCAATTTAATTCAATACATTTAATTAATTCTTGGGCTAACAACTATAAGATGCTTCTAACACCTTCCCATCAGTATAATATCATTTCTTGATCATAGGGACATTTTTTATCTCAATTTTTGAGGTTTTGTGCCTATTTCCACCACTTTTAATATGTATGGCATAGAGATTGTCACCTTATAATTGATATTAGAGTCTAAAGGTTTTTGATATTATACATTCAATTTTCTTCATGATTTTATCTCTAATGTAATCACCTAGGAAGTTAGTATTTCAATTTGAATTGTAATTGATAAAAGACAAGTGAAGGGGAGAGAGAAAGAGGGAGGGGGGGAAAATGGTTACAAATATAAGAAACACAATATAGATATCAAACATCTCAATCATACTTCAAAATAGTTTTGTTTCATAGGTGGTTAGGATTTTAGACTTAACAATTACCTGCAAGGCTCCTATCTAAAATTAAGTCCTTCTTAAGGTACTATTTTGTAATCTCTATAATCACTTGTTTGGATAGATGTCCTATAGTTGTTCGATTTGTTATACTATTTGTAATTATTGTATTTTTAATTATTAATAAAAAAGTTATTCTAGTGGTTGTTCATGTTCATTATGTGACTAATGTATATATTAGATAAAATTAATATACCTTTATAATGGTAAAATCGAGATGAAAAAATCAGATGATTGATCATTTTTTTTTTACATAATCATTGGTGACTATTCTAGAAACATTTGTTATCTTGACATTACTATAACATAGAGCACGCATTATCGTAATGATATTTTTATAGTGTTAAACAACCCCACTGAAAGATAACAATAATTTGTAATGTCAAAGTTGTTGTGTAGCATCTCAGGATTAGAAACGTCTTTTAGGCTAGAATTTGGGGTTAGATGTGAGAATTAATAATAGATTTAGAATTAGAAGAGTTTATGGGTGAAATAATAAGTTTTCAGAGTTAGTGTGGTTTGTGCATGATTCTCCTTGGGAGGTTTCTTTCATGCAAAGCATGAGAAATGAAATTTTTTCATTTTTCCTTGTGCACGACCTTGCAGCTTAGTGTGCACGCCCATGCTTGTTTGTAAAATGAGAGAGAATGTAGTTTAAAACCTTTATCACCCGTCTTTATCCATTTCATCCAAGTTTCCATCTTGTTTTCAGAAAATCCCAATCCTCGAAGTGTGAATCAGTAACTTGAAGCTCCTAATCCACCAAAAGACTAAAAGATTTAGTTAGATAAGAGATTAAAGTAATCATGGCAAGAGGTAAGTATTTCCTTGCCTCTTCTTTGAGTTTCCCAACATGTGTTTAATGATTGATGAGGTATGTTATGTTTCCAGCATGCTTTGTGATTTGTATGATTTGATGATATGTTGATAAGATGAGGATGAAGTGATTATGATGATAATTTCTACCCATGGACATGTTTGGTGTATGTGTGTGCGTGGCTATGTGTTTGAATGATGTTTTGGTGATTGATTATGATGTTGGGTGTTATTGATGAAATTGATATGTGTTTATGTGTTGTTTGAGACGCTGAAAATGAATTAAATGAGTTAATTACATATATACTAGGTATTGGACGGGGTTCTACAAGTTTCAGGCATGGATTTGTCGAAACAGAGCAAAATGCACGCTCGTACGCCCTTGCAAGTGCAGGGTCACGCCTCTATACACGATTTATGCATGACTACAATGTAAAGAGGTCATGATCGTGTGCCTAAGGGTCACGACCATGCGTAAGTAATAAAAGCGAAATAAAGCAGACACTCTAGAACCTAGCACGACTGGGTTGCACGACTGTCACACGGCCCGTGTATATTTATACATGCCCATGCGTCCCAACATGCACACCTATGCATAAGCAAAAACTTAAGGAAATGAATTAAAATGAAGAATAAAGCCTGGGAAACCTTTATAATAGATATAAATCATGATATAAAGATGAATTAAGATAATATAATGCATCATGAGCATATCATAACATGACATGTCAAAGTATTTTCAGAAAAAATGGATCAAATGATCCACTTACATTAATTTTCAGCACTCAGAGCTTGATATATGGGTCAGTTAGTAAAGGTGAACTCAAGGGGGACATCTATGAGATTTCATCTTTCTAGCTGTAGTCAGATTGGTTCAGTTTTAGGTTACAGGTATAAGGACTGGTATGGTATAAATTTCAACTTACTAGTAATTCGTTGGTCTGGTTCAGCCCATATGGCAAAGATACCGAATTTTTGTGTTTATCAGTCTGATTAGCACAGCGGATATCTTTACAAATATTTATAGATAAGTCAACATTTGATTTTAGACAATTGGCCAATGGCCCATAGCATGTTTCAACATGGCTTTAGACCATGACACTTATCTCATAGCATAGATTATCATTTCAGTTTAGAGAAAGATAACAAGTTATATTTATAGTAATAAGTAAAGAAACATGAACAATTAAGCTAAGCTCAAGTATGTTTTCAGTTTAGAATCATGCTTGGATTTGAAGGAAGTAAGAACTGCTTACTGAGTGATTTATCACTCACTTTTTTCCTTTCTTCCTTTCTTGCAGGTATGTGGTGAATGTTGTTGAGGCTTAGGTGGACTGTGGCTGGAGAGAGAGGGCTCTAGTTTTATGACTTTCAGACAGCGAAGTGAGATTTTCATATGCATGTCGTTTTCAGAAAGGTCTATACAATTACATGTACATACTTTAGATACTTTATAAATGTATATACAATTGTACATATAAGAATAAATTAATACAAGTTTCTTTGAAACCTACCATTGAGTTGTTAAATGTTTTCAACTTTCGCTTGCATGTGTTTTATCGTTAGTAGTTTTTTCTCATGAGATTCCTGTTGTGTATATCGGCTTTTAGCATATTTCTTAATAAATAAATATCTAATATCTTTTTATTTACATAAATAAGTACAGGAATCAATAACAGTGATATATATAACAACGAGTCCTACATGTTGCTTGTAGTTTGGAGTAACATATGGGTGTATAACTGGTAGACATATTCACTAGATAAACCCAATAAAAAGGATTCAATATAGTTAATAACTCTTATGTCTATGAAGTTATCTTTTCAACTTAATAAGTACATGTGGTCCTTAACTTGAGGTTATTAGATTATCTTGGACAATGATTGGTATAGTTTGATGTCATCCAATACCATAACTAAGGTTCTTACAAAGGTAATGATTAGTTGTATGAAGATCTACAAGAAGACTATAGTTGATCGACAAAGGATTCATCATTCTCAAGCATGAGAATGGTGTCTCTAATGAGCTTATTAATAAAAATCCATGACCAATGAAATCTATGGTCATAGTTGGATTAAGTTAAAGCCAAATCCAAGTTACCCGTTCTAGATATACATTAGTTCACAACAAGGAGAAACTGAGATAAACACATATCTAGATCTCTATCTTGAGAGATGTAACATGACGAAGGGATTGTATTATGTAATAACTTTTAAGTTGTGCAACCTCAAATATGTTCACTAATATTTTATTGATCAAGTGACCATGATGTCTTGTTAAAGGCTACTTATGGTTTATGTCTAAGTGTAACCAACATTTAGATATTAACAGTATAATAGAGAGGATGTAGGTCACACATAGTAGGGGCTGAATGAGTCTTAAAGGTATTGGATATATTGTTTCTAATGAGAGGCATATTTGGATAATGTTACGATTAGCTTCCAAATTTGAACGAATAAGGTTGAAAGTCAATATAAGATTTTGGCTTAATGCACAGGTGTGTATAGTTGTATGCATGATCATGCATGATGACAAGTGACATAAATCCTAAATGTTTATTGGATCAAATTGTAATATGATCAAATTAGAATTAACTTGCCCATGAACAATCGTATGTGTGAAATGCATAACTGTGCAAGATCCTTGTTCACTAGTTGTATCAAGATCAGATATGTAACCCCAAAATCTAGGGTGATTAAGTTGATCATGGGATTTGGATGGATACATGGACATGCATGTGTCATGCATAACTATGTATGAAGAAATGCAAAGAGTATGATTATGCATGTGGCATGCATAGTTATGTATCAAGTTTTTTATAAAATGGAGATAAATTTTCTCATTCATGAATTTTAGTCTTTTTACCAAAAACATGCACTCGCTCATGCCTCTCTAGATCACTGGCTTATGCATAGAGTTGCTAACACCACTTTTGTGTTTATGGTGTCTCTTAGACTCCTGCCTTATATGGATACCACAACATTATCACCAAAGAGTTGGAAAAATGAGCTCATTACCACAAAAAGAATTAAAAGAGTCATTTATGCAGGTATGAATTTGAAAAACACCCTATGGATGTTTTGGCATATTTTCAGTATACTTGTATGAATGAGATCCTTATTGGTTTTTCCGAACTTCGATTGTTTTAAAATTTTAATTTATGCTACTGACACCCTTCCAACGATTTGGTGAAACCTAACATCACTATATTGGAGCATTCTCCTATAATCATTACTGTCACAATAATAAATGTAAGCTCCCAAGTAATAAGTCGAATCATATTAAAAAATCACTTTCTATTGCATTTACCATAATAATGAATGTCAAGACCCATTATCAAATTCTCAATGTCACTATCATACCTAATTTGCAAAAATTTTGAATCATTTATATCAGTCAGTGACAAAAAAATCTTATTAACAATAGTAACAAAAAAAAAAACAAGAGTTTTTGATGGATTTTACGTTGTAAAGTTGCAAATTAAAAGTAAGATATTGTACAATACAAGTTTGATTAGAGACAAGCATAATATCTTACATATAAGAGTAAATATCAATGACATATCTACAATTTTATGAAACCCGCAACATATTTCAAATACATTATGATATATTTGTCAATCGTTGAATATTTTGACTTTCAAGATTTTAAGACTATTTCTGTCTTTCAAAAGTTGACTTAGAACATATAATCATTTTTCATGGATATATAAAACTATAAGGCACTCTATTAAACCATTTTGAAACCCTAAATTTGGGAAGCACTTGAAATATTTACTGTCTACTTGTTATGAAAGTAACATATTTATTTTTATGGTTTAATGGAATTGTTCTATGAATATGGCGTGCATGAGAATAGGTAGTTTATTGAGTCAATGTAAATTTGATGGAATGGGAGAAAGATATGGCAAATCTAAAGTCCACAGTTTGAAGTTATACTCTTCCAATTTTGTCTTGCAAGCACTAGACAAACTTCATTCAACTTTCCCCACCACTTGGATTTTGTTTCTAGTTCTTTTATGTTTCTTGATTACAACAGGTCAAAATTCAATGTGTTTTCAATTTTGTTCTTGACCATATCCTTACTAAGATTAGGGTGGATCCAAACTAAATTGGCCTCAACACCATTTGGTTTGATGTCAATATGAATGAAATTTTATTCGATCTGAGTTTGTAGAATTAAAATTAAGGATTACTTAGGTTAGATTCAGATAAAAATGTTTAACTCGGTTTAGTTTGAGTTTAGTTCAAATATATACTTTGGATTTGTGCCTTAAATTCAATTTGAATTTATACTTTATAGCTCGAATATATGGCTTGAGTTCGCATTTTATAAATAAAACGATATTATTTTGTCAATTAACTATAAACTCGAGTTATGAATTTAAATCACAAATTCAAACTATAAATTCAAAGCATGAATTCAAGTTAAATTTAAGTCATAGATTTGAACTATAAACTTGAATTAAACTCAAGTCATGAATTAAAACCATAAATCTGAATTATATATTCAAATTAAATTTGAATTTATTTAAACCAAACTTCTTCTAATTTAACTTCAAGTTGATTTTAAAAACAAATCAAATATTTTAATTTATATTCAAACTAAACAAATTTAAATTAAATCAAGCTAGTTTCCAAGACCAAGACCTTTCTATTATTTTTCTTGGGACATGCTCTATGATGTGGGTTCTTGGACTACTCTCTCCTAGTGTTTACATGTCTATCTAAAACCAACCAAATGTGGACTCCTACTAAATCACTTTGGCGTTTGGATAAACTTGGCACACACTGAGTGATTTGACACAAAATGTGAAGAAAGAGCAACCATATCTGGCCCCCATTTAATTGTCAATTAGCCGTCCCCTTTTTATTTCTACCTTTCTATCATAGACTTTGAGATAAACAAAATAACATCATGTACAAGTATTTATTGCCATTCAAAATCAAAATTTTACAAGTACACAATAGAAATATGCAATCAAATTCATTTGAATATCATCAAAATCATGATTAAGGATAGAGTATGCATTTAAAACAAATATAAATATATTTGGAATGCATACCTTCAAGGGTAGCTCCTTCTCTTCGTATAAACTTTTTTGGAATCTTCGTTTGTTTGTTTTGGGGTAGAATGATGCCCGTTCACCCATGCGAGAGTAACAAAACTATCCTCAACAAAGAGAGAAACCAAGAATGGACTATGAATGTTTATTGGGTGTTTTGAGATTTTAAATACATTTGAGTAATATCAGGTTAATCTGAATATAGTTTAGATTAATTTAAATTTGAAAGATTTCAATACAATTTTAATTTAGATCAAATTAAGTTTAAAGGTTTTTGACTCAAAATTCAATTAACACAATACAAATATAATTCAATGACACAAACGGTCAAGTATAGAAAAAAAAAAAAAAAAGATCCTGTTATTGAAAAATAAATGTGTCCCTAATAATCATAAATCAAAATCATAGGACTAAAAAACGAGCTTAAAAAATTATATTTACCTAATAAGTTTTCATAATTATTAAAATAAATATTAGTTTATTTGACAAAAATATAATACAATATTATAAATTTGAAGGATGAATGTGAATCTACAAACAAATTTGAATATTAGTCGAAATCGAGGTGCAAGAAAATAAAAACCTAATTAAATTTAAAATTAGGAAAAATATTCTTATTAAATTTAAATGGTTATTCGATATTAAGGTTTTTTTTTAATTATTGAAAAGGTATAGTTAACTATAAAATATAATAATGAGTCTGGAGTCTAAAAAGTTATTCCTTTCTTAAAAGTTGATCGGGTTGTTCATGTCGCGACCTCATTCAGGCAATTAGGAAGGAAAGAATGTTGGAATTGCTTTGAGGAGACAACCTGACGTATCATCAAAGCAATTGAAAATGCATGAAGAAAAGAATTTGGGAATTGCTTACAGAAAACTGCATTCCTTTAACTAACGCTGAGCCATCAGGTGTATAAAAGCGAAAATTGGGAAGCCTGTAACCACAGCATTACTGTCCTTGAATCATTTCCCATCTTTGATTGACAATGGCTGAATCGCATGTCTCCACCATCTTGGAGCAACTGGCTTCAACAACCAATATTGAAGAGATGAAACTAATCGTGGGTGAGAGTGAATTACAAAAGCTGCATGACGACCTTTCGGCTATTCAAGGTGTGCTTGAAGATGCGGAGAAAAAACAAGTGGTGCACGGCGGCGTTAGGGACTGGTCAAATGAGCTTCAGGGCATATGCTATGACATTGACGACGGCGTTAGGGACTGGTTGAATGAGCTTCAGGGCATATGCTATGACATTGACGACGTGTTAGATGAGTGGAACACGACGACAGCACGAAAATTACAAGTGAAGAAGCCTGACAATGCTTCAAACCTTTGGAGAAAGGTACGTTCCCATGTCTTTTCTCATAGCATTGGTTCATGGAACGTTTCTCTGCGTCAAACTACTGCTCTCAGGATAAAAGATATAAATAAGGCTCTTGATAAAATTATTAAGAAAAGATACGGTTTCAGTTTCCGTTCGACAGCGGGCACACCAGTAGAACAACAAATGAGTAGTCCTGTCATCTATTTACCAAAGGTTGTTGGAAAAGACTATGATAAGAAAGCAATAGTAAACCATTTGTTGAATGAGACTAGTCAGGTTTCAACCATTCCTATAGTTTCCATAGTAGGGATGATAGGAATTGAAAAAACAACTCTGGCTCATTTAGTTGTTACCAATGATCAGGTGAAAACTCATTTCGATTATATAATATGGGTGCCTGTCCTCAAAACTTTTGATGAGATTATGGTTGCGAAAGCAATTCTTACATCTCTGAAAAAGGATGTCGCACCAGATTTAGACAAATTAGAAACTTTGTTAGGAGAGATTCAAAAATGTTTGGAGTCAAAAAAGTTTCTTCTTGTTTTAGAAGATGTGTGGATAGAGATTCCTAAAACCTGGGAACTGTTTAAACATTATTTTTCTGGTTGTCAAGGGGGTAGCATTTTGGTGACCACATCTACCGTTAAGAGTGCAAAAATTATGGGAACCACCAAGATGATCCTACTAGGAAATGAATGGCAGTCTTCATTGTTACTATTTAGACAAACTGAGTTTCCTAGATCAACTAGTGAAGATAATAAATCGGATGTGGAATGTTGGTCATTACTTAGTAAAGTTGCGTTTTCCACTATGACTTGTGATGAGCGTGAACATTTGAGCCCTCTTTATAGCAATATGGTGAGAACCTGCCATAGCCTTCCTTCTGCTGCAATGATTTTAGGAAGTCTACTAAGCTCAAAAACAAAAAGTAAAGAATGGGAAAGTGTCAATAGAGAGCTATCAGAATTAGAAAAGATAAAAAAAAAATTTCCCACCCCTTTATTGTTGAGTCACATTGACTTACCCTCCAAATTAAAAAAATGCTTTTCGTATTGTGCCATCTTTCCAAAAGATTTTGTAATAAATAAAGATAATTTGATTAGGTTATGGATGGCTCAAGGTTATCTTAAGGTATCAGGGAGGGAAGACTTAGAGTTAGTGGGTGAAGAGTATTTTGCAATCTTAGCTATGCGCCATTTCTTTCATGATTTTGAAAGAAGTGTTTATGATGGAAGCATAATAAGATGCAAGATGCCCCATATAGTGCACGACTTTGCTAGGTTTCTTATGGAGAAAGAATGCTTAAATTCAATGGAGGATGGCCCTTCAAAATCTCTGTTAGGGGTTCGACATGTAATGATAATAGCTGACAACATTTCGGTCTCTTCTGACAAGTTGCGTAGCCTTGTTGTAAATAAGACAAAGATTGAAAGAGATTTATCCGTATTGTTTGATCGATTGACATGTTTAAGAACATTGGATTTGAGTGATTGTTCGATAGAGAGAATTCCAGGAAACATAAATAAATTGATGCTTTTGAGATACCTTAATTTATCTCATAATAAAAAACTTGAAGAGATACCAGAGTCATTGTGCGAGCTATATAATCTGCAAATATTAGATCTGCGAAACTGTTATGGCCTGCAAAAACTACCACACAAGATTGGAAATTTAATCAACCTTAGGCATTTAATAAACCACAGAACTTGTATAAGTTACATGCCTAGAGGAATTGAGAGATTGACTTGTCTTCAAACGCTAACGAAATTTGTTATGAGTGATGATATTGGTAATGAGAAAGCAGGTGGTTTTGAATGTTTGGCAAATCTGAAGCAGCTTGAAGGGTTTCTTAGTATAACAGGCTTGGGAAATGTGAGAGATAAAGAAGAGATAAAGAAAGGAAAACTTGCAGATTATGAAAAACTGTATGGTTTAAGTCTAAGATTTGACGGGTGGACAAATGTTGACGATGAAGGAATTTTCAAAAACTTTGACCCACCTCCAAAGTTAGAGGAATTAGTGATACAATGTTACACAGGCAAAACTATGCCCTTAAATTGGATTGAGAAATTAGGCAAGTTGAGGATGTTAAAGCTATTGTCTTGCTTTGAGTTTAAGGACTTGCCTCAGTTAGGAAAACTATCATCACTTGAATCTCTGATTATATGCAATATGAGAAGTGTGAAAAAGGTGGATAATGCATTTTTTGGAATAGATGCCGATATAACTAGCTCATCCTCATCTGGTACCTCAATTGCCTTTCCGAAATTGAAGTATCTCAAGTTTTGGAACATGGTAGAGTGGGATGAGTTGACATGGGGTCGGAGTACTAAGAGTAAGATTATTAAAATCATGCCATGTCTTCGTTACTTGGTTATTGATTCATGCCCGAAATTGAAGTCCTTGTCTCCTCTGGGAGAATTACCCGCCCTGGAATCACTGGTTATAAGAAGACTGGGTGTGAAAAGAGCAGGCAATGAATTTTTGGGAGCAGTATCATCTGCTGCTTCTACGGTGAATAACTTTCCAGAGTTGATAAATCTTGAGTTTGAGGATATGAGAAAGTGGGAAGAGTGGGATGTGAAATGGGAGAAAAGATTCATGCCAAATCTTCTTTCCTTGAAGTTTCATTCATGTCACAACTTGGTGGCATTGCCTGACGACCTTCTTCAAAGGCCAGCGGTGCAGAAATTAGTTATCAATGAATGCTCAGTTCTGAAAGACAAGTACCTAAAGGAGACAGGAAAGGAGTGGCACAGCATCTCTCACATCCCCTTCATTCAAATTCATTCTTATGTATATGTCAACGGAATGCGTTTTCCGGAGTCAAGTGCACCAAAACTCAACCCTGAGGTAATTTCTTTTCCTTAATTTACAATCAGCATTTCCTCTTACCTTATGTGTAATGTGTTTATTCCTTTCTTGTTTTTTCAGCACCTAGCAGATAAACGAGATAGCTTATAAACGAGATTTTTACAATCAGGAAACCAAGGTGCGACAAACTCCATTAAACTCCACTGATTTCTTCAGCAGTGACTTCACTTTTCATGAATGACGCATCTCTTCCCCTAAAAATAAAACTTAGTGTTTGGTTATGATACTTCTTTTTTCTTCTGAAGCATGTAACTCTCTTCTTTCTATTTCCTCAGGCATTGACTGACCATTTAAATCATGTAAAACTTTTTTACTAACAGATTCCATATTGTCACAGAGCAAAGGAAAACGCATTCAATGGAACTATTTGCCGTGATCTTTCTTTGAGTTGACATTCGGTTGGTGAGCTTCTATTATCTATATAAAATTATATGTCCTGATTTTTTATTCATTATACTTGCATTTCAATATCACAAAACACAGGGACCCTGAAGATATTCAAGTGTGAATTGGAAGAAACCCAAAATCATGGACGCGAAGACTAGCCTAGCAAACTTCTCATTGATCTTTATAGTAAAAGTTGGCTGATTCTAGCTTCATTAATGTTTTTCAAAATGCTTTTAATTTTTTTTTATCATTCTTTGAGCTGGGGTTTGCCAATCTTTGCGGGTGAGAAGTTTCTTTATTATTATTATTTTTTTTGTTTGGTGTTCTGTCTGTCTTTTTTTTCCGTTTCCCTTTTTCTTGCTTTGTTTTGGTCTGTAAAAGGTAATTAAAGATTGCTTGGCTTGAGCGGTCTAGGTGTGTATGGCAGCATCAAATGTTTTGAAGGCCTCTTAGGAGGGTTGAAGATTCATAATGGAATTCTCAAAGTCCTTATACGGCTTTGAGGCGTGGACGTAGGCTAAGTTTATGGCCGAACCACGATAAAATACTGTCTCTACACCCTTTTTCTATGACTCCTATATTTTTCATTTTTTTTTTTTTTTTGCATCTTCCAACTATTTCAAGGTAAACTTGACTTAATTACAAAATAATAATAATAATAATAACAGTATATTAATGCAATTCAACATGCCCTTGGATTAGTTAAAGACCATAATATCAAAATATTCTTGAAATCAAGAACTCATTTAAGTGAATGTACTTTTTTCAGGCTAACAAGTTGGCATAAAATTTGTTTCAATAATAAATATTTGTACAACCCCTCAATTTCTATTGGTCAATAAATACAATTCATTTTCTAGTTATTCATGGGTATAAATATATTATCATAGGATTCAATATTAATTTATTTGTGATTCATATTCAATCAATCATATGATAACGTTTTATATAAATATGTAAATAAATATAAATAAATATATATATATATATATAGAGAGAGAGAGAGAGAGAGTTTTGTTGTATACAAAAACATCCTTCTTATATCATGGATTATTAATCTAAAATCGAGATTAATAATCATACTAGGGAATTTTGAATGTTGAGCCTACAAAATTATTCATATGACAGGAAGAACCAAAAGGTTATATGTAAAGTTGATATGTTGTTTTTTATATATCCTATATTTTGTATTTTGTGAGAAAAATATTATAATTGCTAGAAATTGAAGTCAACACTTAATCTATTAATATAGTGTGTTTGTGTGAATATATTAAGTTAATTTATATGTTAAAGTATTTTGATGTGAATCCGTCAGATTGATTAAAATTGCATTCAAAAGTTTAAATAAATAAATTAGTCTCTAAAAATTTTCAATACTCAACGCAACATTTTCAACCATCATTAAACATTATTGAACATTCTAAACAACTAATTTGCATCATCCAATCAAGAAACACATCAACACAAGATCATAATAAGATAAGCCAAGAACATGCACCATATTTTAGGCAATTTCAATTAAGCAATTTACATGTAACACTTACTAGTTAGCTAAATGTAATCTCTCAGCATAAAGACATAGCCACCAACTTGGATTTTCATCACCAAACTCTTGGATAAAGGAAGAACTTCGATTCTAGAGACAGACTCTATGAACCAAAAGTGAGAAAAACATTTTCATCAAATTTGTCAAAAATTAGTTTTTACAACTTTTTGTACCTTTATAGATATGGTCTCCCAAAAAACATGGTCAAAGCCCTGATAATAATTATAAGTACAAGAAAATAAAATTTTCAAAATGTTACAAATTTTCTAAGCCATTGAAATTAAAAACTAAGTTCATGCTTTACTAAATTCAAACCATACCATTTTTCTTTAAATTAAAAAATCATGTCCCCCTTAACTTTACAACTTACATATATGTTTCACTCTTTGAATCAAACTGAAACCAAATTTGATAAATGGGTTTAATTCTCTTTGATGAACATGGGTTGAGCTCATGTGTTCCACTCTTTGAATCAAACTGAAGTCAAATTTGCTAAATGGGTCTAATTCTCCTTGATAAATATAGGTTCGGTTTGGATAGTCCAATGTGAGCTCTTGTTTGACTACCTTACTACATTGTGCTATTTGCTTGCATGTTTGTTTAGTTTGGATCATGGACTTAATATGTTCTCCTTTGGCATTTGATTGCATTTTATGAATATGAAGAAATGTGGGGCTGTTGGAATGGATTGAATTCACATCAAATTTGAATTATATATTTAAAGATTAATTATGCAAAATTGATTTCAATATTACTATTAATATTGATTCAAACAATTTATCAATTGATCATTAGTTAAACTAGATTACTCTTCTCATCAAGTGAACGTCCGATACAATTCTAAAAACATTACTTTACATGGTTATATGTCTATTGCCTTAAAATGTGAAATACATATGAGAAATTTTATTTCATTGAAACTTGTGCAATAAAATATATACAACCAAATTTTTTTCACTCTTAATAACTTAATCTTTACAAGATCTTGTTTATTGTTACAGAAATACATGTAAATAAAATAACATATCCTAACCAAGAAACTTAGAAATTCTATGGTTTCGTCTAGCTATATTTCCTACATTCTATTGCAAGAAACACTCACTAATTTCACGCTCTTTGGGAAGTTGAGCAAAATGTTTATTAGAATCATTGTGGTAACAAATGTCAGTAGCAACGTGCCACACTAAGGAGGCTAATGTCAAAATCTACATTGGTTAAAATCGATCGGAATTCATCAAGTTTAGTCCAATTTTCAAGCACATGATACCCTTTATGACCTAACAATTTTTCACACAACTTCACTGAATAATGGACTTCGGGTTGAAGTCTTGGCATATCAAGTGTTGAAAGACCAGGTCACAATAACAAAAAAAAAAAAAAAAACCAGGTCAAATTTTGCCGATTGCAACATACTTAGTCATCAAAATACGAATATGTTTT
Organism: Anacardium occidentale; assembly: GCA_026122585.1. Lineage (NCBI taxonomy): Eukaryota > Viridiplantae > Streptophyta > Magnoliopsida > Sapindales > Anacardiaceae > Anacardium > Anacardium occidentale. Next base: position 412,469 of record JAJEJH010000126.1, on the reverse strand, counting down.
TGCTTGTTTTTAGCTACACTTTGTTTAAGTTTTATTTGTTACAACCCTTGATCTTTGCATCAAGTGTAGGCTAATTTGTTATCTCAAACATTTATTAATAACTTAATGTGGATGAATAAAAAACACAACATTTAGTCTCAACACCTGTTTCACATTATATTTGCTTTGTTCATTTCTATATTTTCATTGTTTTGTATCGAACAAGAATAACTGCCCTCAGCACTCTCAACGTTAGCAAAGCAAAGTTTAAGCATCCAGCTCAAATCAAAACCAACACTGAGGAAAAGACCAAAAATATCTAAGGCAAAAGCAATGATCCAAAGTTTAGTTTCTGATCTACTTTTGCTAAGATAATTTCATGCAACATTACAAAGCAAGCCTGGGATAAGCTTAAGATGGAGTATCAAAGGAGTGAAAAAACCAAACAAATGAATGTGTAAAGTTTGAAAAGAGACTTCGAAGCTCTTAGCATGCAAGAAGATGAAATCATTGCCAAATATTCAGATACAATATCCTTGATAGCCAGCAAAATTAAGTTGCAAGGAGAAGATTTACCTGATAGCAAGACTGTGGAGAAGGTACTTGTAACAGTGTGGGAAAGATTTGAATCAAAGATTTCTTCTTTAGAAGAATCCAGGGATCTTTCAAACATATCACTTGAAAAGCTGATGAGTTCACTTAAAATACAAGAGAGAAGTAAAGCTGTAAGACATGGGAGAGTTACAGAAGGTGCCTTCCAAATGCATCAATTTTTCAAGAGTGGAAGATAGCCAAGCAACAAAGACAAAATTGAAGAGAAAAGTGGTAACAAAAGGCCAAAACCAAAAGGAAACAAAGATATGAAATTACTAAAATAACCTCAATACTCATATTTGGATATTATAGTAATTACATGAATGTTTGTCGAGCCTCTCAAAAAATATGATCAAATGCCATCTAGTGAGTATTTTCTTAGACAAACTTAGACAAGAAAAGTTGGCTTATAAGTATCTATGACTCTAGACAATAATTATTTTGATGGCTTTCTAACAATATATATATATATATATGTAAAATAAAAAAATTATTTAAATTTTAATTTTCTTGTATTTTAAGATGTAAAATCATTTATTAAATTATTATGGTTAAGTTTAGAAACCAAATCCCTTTCAATTAATAATACAACTAAATTACTTAATCTCTCTTATGACATAGTTGAATGCAAATACAATTTTGTTAATTTTAATTTTGAAAAACTTTTTTCTGCTAAAACTAGAAGCTCTCCATGCATTTAGAAAAGAATTGTTTTTTTTTTTTTAATAAAAAATATCTTATCTCAAGTGGTGTTTTGATTTCTATATTTATAATTTGTTTCAAAACTTTTAATTTTGAAAATAAATTTAAGCCATCGATATTAGAGAGCATGTCATGTTTTAGAAGGTTTTCAAGATTAAAACTTTTTTTTCTTCAAATTATCATCATCAAGTTTTTTTTTTTTTTTTTTCTTTAACTTTCCACAGTTATAAAGGAAACTAAAATATCTTCATATATTTGTAAAATTTAAGATCTGATGAATGGAAAGATTTTGTAGAAGAAATCAGCAATTGGAAGTAGAAGGTAAAGAAAATCAGAGAAGAGAAAGGAAGGTCAAAGAGCTTAATCCCACCCTAGGTTTCCCTAGATGACAATTCCGCCCATCAACTTTTAAAAATCTAAACATCCACCTATGAAACATTTTCTTTCCAATTTTGTCAATTTTTTTGATGAAATGATCAAAATACCATCAACTAAAAAAAATAAAAATTATAATTAAAATATAAAATAATAATAAAATAAATTTTAAAAATTTTAAAAATTTTAAAAATTTGAAATTTTAAAAAATATTTTAAAAACCTAATTAGGTAGCTAGAAAAAACTACCTAATTCAGTTAATGAACAAGACCAACAATATGTGTTAAGTGAATGATAAAACCTTAAATTCCTATCTAAAGCATTTCATTGCTAAACTCTCTAAAATGGCATAGAGAGTTTTGATCGTAAACATTGATCGTAAACAAAGTCTGTCTATATAGAGAGTTTTGGATAAAGCTAAACCAAAGAAAGGGTATCTTTAGCCCTTTTCTATAGAATGTTCAAAAAGCATTTGTAAAAATAAATCTCTTGTAATATCCTAAAATTTCGGATAACAAGACATATGAACTCAACATTCAAGTTGTTTCAATTAGGTAATTAATTTCAAGGATGAAATTCCTTTTAAGGGGAGAGTTGTAGCACTTGTATCCCGAAAATTGAATTCGACTCGATTGTTGCCACTTGGCATGGACATATTCAATAGCTTGATTCCCAAGCAAGGGTAAGTTGATGGAAATATGAAAGTTATTAAAGAAAAAACCAAAGAAAAAGGGAAAGAAAAGAAGAAAAAATGAGTGGTAAGGAAAAGCGAGAGCACACACCTAAAATAGGCTTGGCCACATAGGACTTTATGTATATTTTTTTGACCTTTCCTTTCTTTTACACAACAGCCCGTTTTCTCCCTTCCTCCACCCAACTCATGTCCAAAGAAAGAAGATAAGAGAAAGAAGATAAGAGAGAAAAAAAACAAAACAAAACAAAAGGCAACTTATTTTTAGCTCTATTTTTCAACCATTTGAAGATCAAAAGAAATTTAGAGGATTGGAAGCTACGGGGAACATATTTAAGATTATGTGACTATGGATATAAAGTTGTGAATGTCATGTGCTTTGGGATAATTTTTAGTAAGTGAAACTTACACCATTCAAGAGAGGAAATGTCAATGAGTTGAGAGAGCTTGACATCACCACTAACTGTTGTTAGTTGTCAAAGTTTGAGCAAGAGAGAGAAAGTCTGTCAACCAACTTTGTAGGATAAATAGAATACTTTTATTTTGGGATTTGAGATTCAATACATCCACAAGTTGTATAATCATTCTAAATTGGTAGGTTAGGGATAATTACATGATATAACAAAGATTAAACATAATTTTGAATTAATTGAAGTTGAATTTTAAGGAAATTAAAAAAATGATTATGTTTATATATGTGTTTGAATGAAATTAAATTGAGCTAGATTTTAGTTATTGCAATATTAATTCATGTTTATAAGTTGATTTAAGCATAAATTAATGATTACAATTATTTGAATACGATTAACTAACGATAGAGAAATGTTATGAATATATGAAGATTTTGTTTGTGTTTGGTATGAAAGTAGATTTGGAAATGTTTCAAGTGATGACTAATTAAAGTGATTAAGTTGATAAATAAAGAATTGGGTGAAATTGAAGTTGAGTTTCGACATATCAAGGTTGATTGATGGGTTGTGTTTAGGTTAGTTTTTCATGCAAAAATCGAGCTGTTGGATGTCGATTTTTGAGTTACATATGAATTATGACATGTGAAGATTACTTAAGACCAATCATGGTTAGAAAAGGACCGAGATTATGAAATATCTAGATGGCCAAAGTCAATCAAATATACAAAATGGTAAAGCCCTATTCTTGACCAAGTTTGAATTAAGATTTATGTTGACTTCCAAGGTTCTTGATGAATATTCTAAGTTGATAGTAGTAATATGACACAAGGTGAATACTTAGGATGGATCCTGGCCAAAAAAAAGGCCAAAGATTTTAACAAGATCAAGCTAGCCGAAGTTAGCCAAATGTACAGAATTAGGTCGTGCTTAAAGCTGAATTGTAATAAGATTTTTGAGAGAATTTTGTGGAAAATGAATTGATATAATTTTGTTAAAGTAATTGCATGAGTTGGTTGTATATTTGTTTGAATTAAGCTGAAGTAATGTGTATTTTATTTTATGAATTAAGGCATGTATTGGCTGATAATAGACAAGATTCATTATAAGTAAGTCTTGAGTTTTTTTTTTTTTTTTTTTTTGTAGTTAGTTAATAGAAATTGATTATATGTTTGCTAGAAGTTTTGCAGTAAATAGTAAAAGATTGAAGAAAAATCCATTTTAAGACCATGATTTGGGTAGCATGTTTCTCGATGAATCAAGGGTTGTATTGCTTGTTATTATGCTTGTTTTGATAGTATGCTATATGTATATTGAAAGTATGTGTTGTATTGTTGTGCTTGAATGAGATTAGGAGAGATTTATAGGTGTTAAACTAGTGAACTCGAACCTAAAACAAAGAGGAAACATAGCATCACTGCGTTCAGTTTATGAAAATAGTCATAACTTAAGCTATACAACTTCAATTGACTTGATCCTTACATTGTTGGAAAGATAATACATAGTGTTATAACTTTTATGTTTCAATCATGACCCAGATCAAGCTATAGGATAGTGAAAAAGTGGCTTGAAAGTGACGGTAGTGTAGTGCATCAACTATTAGGATTATCAGCTATGCATGGTTTAACCCTTTTAAGCCTAAGACATGATTTGTCACACCCATACTCAAGTATATTCAAAAATTCCTAATAAAAATTACACTCAATGATTTTACTAGAAATTACTTTGAAAAATGTGCAAAAGAGTGATATTTTGCACTAGGGGTAAAATGGTCATTTTAAAAAGATTCAAGGGATAAAGTGGGTATTAAAAAGAAATGATCTAAAATAATTTATATGTTTAATAAGATCATTTTTAGTAAATTGTATGAGGACATAGATGAAATTATTGAAAAAAATGAAAGGTAATTATTATATTTTGCACTAAGGGTAAGATGGTTATTTCAAAAAGATTCAAGGGATAAAGTGGACATTGAGAAGAAATGGCATAAGGTAATTTATATGTTAGGAAGGTTGCTTTTGGTAAATTGAACAAAGGGCATAGATGTAATTTATGAAAAAAATGAAGGGTATTTTTGGAAATTAGGCATAAGTAATTAATTAAAAAGGATAAAGATGCCCTTTTTTCTTCCATTTTGTTTCTTCTCTGTAGTTGGACGTTTCTTACTATCTTTTATATTTTTTCTTCAGTTTTTAGAACAAATCAAAAGGATTTGTGAAGAAATTTGCTAAAATTTTTCAAGAAAAGTGTTTCCATCATCATCTAAGGTAAGAATTTTACAAAAAAGTACTAAAATTTCATGTATTAGATGATGTTCTAATTCTTTAATGGTGGATTAGGAATTTAGAAAAAGAAAAACTATTCAAAGGAAGAAGAAGAAGCAAGGGACAAACTTGAAGGTAAGTAAATTTGATTGGAAATTTAAGTTTTTCATGTTAGGGTTTAGTGAAAAATTGAAATTTATTAGTTTTGGTAGTTAATGATATAAGAAATAGATAATATTAAGGAGACGAAATGATATAAAATTAATTTTAGAAGAAAATATTTGATGTAATTAAGGAGGAAGATTTGGCTATGTAAAAAAGAAAAGGAAGAAAAATGAATTTGGAGTGAATTTGAGGTTAAATGATTGAATATATGATATTGATATGTTATGTTGAGGTATGTATGGTGAGAAATTTGATTTTTTATGCAATCTTGGAAAATGGATATGGTGATGTGATAAGGCTAAGATGTTATATCAGTAAGTATTCAAGGTATTTGCATAGCCAAGTTTGATAAAGCATGCAATATATATATATATATATATATACACACACATGTTATGATGAGTTAGTACTTGTTAAGATGGTGTGGTTTAATTTATTATTAGTAAGCTTAAATGATAAATATTAGGTTATGGTAACCTAAAAGTTAGTAGTGATAGTGACCTAATATAAGCCACGCCTTAATGTATAAGAACATTTAGTATATAAGAAAATATTGAGCAAAATAAATATGATAGAAAGATCATGTGAATGCATAACAACTAACAAATGGGTATAACATTGCATAGACATGCATATACATACTTTTTCATGACTAATTAAGACAGTAAGCATTTATAGACAAGCATTTTCTTATTTATACACTTAAGTTTTTCACACCGATTTATATTTATGAACTTAAGTTTGCAATCAATGAAAATGCATAAAAAGTATGTAATTTATAAAGCAGTTTTTCAATAGACTGTTGCAATAGGGAGCTTATGAGTACCTTTACATGCACGTCGCCAAAAAGGAGTGATTTTAGATTCAGATGTATTGTACAATCCATTCAGCGTGCATATAGGATGAGGATTGTACCCAGGCAGTTATGTTGCTCATATGGCCAAAGTTTCGAATCCATGTCTCAGTTTAGTCTAATTGGCAGTAAAAAGCATTTTCAGAAAGAAATAAGAAGTTCAAATATACATTATGCCATACATGCCATTTATCATACACACATATTTATGGTGTTATATCAAAGGAAAAATTCTATAAAGATTAAGCGATATCTAATAAGAATAAAGGCATAGCCAATCTGATTTACTTACTAAGCCATTAGTGCTCATTCTATTAGATTTCATTTATTTTGCAAGTACTCGTTGAGTAGCGGTCGGGAAGAGTCATGACGTAGGCACTGGCATGGCATGTGTCTTTGTTAAAATTAGTAGGATATATTTTGGATTTTTTGTGATATTGTAGATATTTTATGGGTTGTATATAAGTTTATGACGCTTGAGTTATAAGTAAAATATATTATCTAGAAGACATCCTTACATCTTCTGCTAATATAATCATGGTAGACAATAGATTATGTTTTATTTCAGTTAATAGTTGTGTTGTGTAAATCCAGTCATCTGGTAAACCTAGTAAATTTTGATGAAATCATTAGAAGTATGTATTATAATTATTATGAACAGGATAAAGAGAAATTTTATTCCGAATTATGTTATTTCTGAGGAAACTCTTGCTGTTTTTCCTTAGAAATAGCTCGACTTTAGGGAAGGGTTTACATGATCTTTGTAAGTTTATAGGACTATATAAAGATAAACAATGAGAATTAGAGAAGTAAATACTATATATAAGATCGTGATTTGCACCTCTAATAAGTAAGTATTTTTGTATGTATTTGATATCAAATGTTATTTCCTTTTTTTTTTTTTTTTATGACTAAAAACCCTTACCCATACCAATTTATCAACCTTAGTTGATCGAGTAAGATAAACCTAAGGGCTATGACCACCTTAACCCATAACCACAGACTAGGTAAGTCAAATGTTATTGGCTTCATTGTAACTTAAACCTTAACCACCTTGGGTAACCCCTGCTTTTTACCATGCCCCTAGGGTCAAATATTATTTCAATATAATTTAATGAGAACTAAGACATGAGATTAATACTTTACATGATTTTTATTATGTAGCTTTTATGATATTCAAGTTAAATGTTAGAGAGAAAAGCTTTATGTTTTATGTATAAAAGTTGTTAAATGTTTTGAAGAAAAAATAAGACTTATGTTTTACGCAATTTATAAACTAGAAATTTATGTTTTAGATGACTTATATACTCAGTTTTCTTAATCTTTAAGTTAACTACTAATGAGTATGCTTTATGTTTTACATAAACATTTAAGTGAGATAAGAATGCAAGAAACAAAGAAAATGAGTTTTAGTTCTTCAGAGTTGAAAGCCTTGTATCAATATAGCATAATTTGAGAGTCACTCCAGTCTTGCGTGATATCTCCCATAAGGTGAGAGTCTCTTGCTAGGTAAGGTTAAGTAGTTCTTCAAGAGGTGGAACAATCACGAGATGTCTAAGACCTGAGCTACTGTGTAGTATCCATATCTCCCATAAGGTGAGAGCCTCCCTCGAAGTGAGGTTAAGTATTTTCCCATGAGGTGAAATACATTGATCCTTGGTTAAAAGACAAAGAAATAACAAGAGTTTAAGATTTCTTTAAGTTGCTTTATGTTTTCCAACAATTTTCAAGAATTTGAGTTACTTTAAATTCCTTTATGTTTTCCAATAGTTATCAAGAGTTAAATTAATTTAAATTTGCTTTACAATTTCAAAGAGTTACTCAGATTTATGTTTTAAGCAAAAATTTATTTTAAGTTTACTTACATTTTCTAATAATTGTTGAGATCAATGTTTTGCATAGAAATTTAAAATGAGATGACATGGGAAATATAATAAAGTATAGTCTTTATAGATTTTTAGCAATGGCGGTTACATTACGATTTTATATGAGCATTCTCGGTATAAAAAATTTTAAGCTTTATAGCAAGGAAATGATTTTTGAGCTGATAATTATTATGCATTGGTAATGCAATTTTTCTCAGAATTTTCTAATATCTCTTTTTCAATACATATAACAATAAAGGTTTGGCCACTTCAAAAATTGACTTTTTAAAAGATGAATTTGATGCATAGAGATTAGCTTGTATGAGTAAATAATTAGTAAGGTTTATATAAGTCGAAACACATGCATCTTAGACATTTTAGGTTGTCTAAAGTATTGATATTGTGATGATATTTATACTATATGGATCTAGTCTTTCTTGCTTTGGGATTCAAACTTTATGTTATTTGAAATTTTGTGAGGTTGTCAAACAAAGATATATGTTATATATATGTGCTTTAATGAGAAAAGATTCAATCTAGCTTGAGTTTTCTTATGGTATAATCTTTCAGATATTCAATTATAATATATCATATTGTGTGAATATAAGGTTAAAGCCAACTTAAATTCAAATAGTTACAATTGTAATTTTCTTAGTTTAAGCAATATAACAATAACTCCAACCTATGGCTGTTGAGGTTTTAGAAATGATTTTTTAGTTTCAGCTTTAACTAAAAAGATTTCAAAGTTTAGATTATCATACTTTATATTCATTTATTATGACATAGTTTTTAGTATTTCAAACATATGATTTTCAGCAAGTTTACAAGCTAAGATATAATTATTAATGCATGTCTTTACTTATTATTTGGTACCTTAGCATTACATTCCTATTATAACAAGAAAAGCATTTATGAAAGTTCTTTTAGAATTTAATTATTCTTTTAGTTGTGTATAATCACAGGATGATTTCAGAAAATCAGTAAAGAATATGTATTTTGCTTTTCGAGTGATTTATCACTCATTCCTCCTTACCCTTTTTCTTCACAGGTATTCTAGTTCAGTGAATATGGCTAAATGAGAAGGTGAGTGTTGTGTTGTCAGGTGGAGTCCAATACTTTGCTTTGAAATATAGATTTTATGTTATTTATTAAGATATAAATATTTCAAATGTTATGCATATTACAATGTTTCATGATTAACATTGATTTAGTCATAACCTTTTTAATTTTGAATTTGACATTATCATAATCTGTTTATAAAAAGGCATTTCCATAAAGGTTTAGGATTATGATTTAAGAATAATAAATGGTTAATAAGTTCTAAATTGTGATGTCTTGACCAATCTATGGCCTGAATACTTAGTAGCTAGTTAGGTACAAGTTCCTGAAGGTAAGCTAAGTCAATGTGCTACATCTCTATAGTTACACTAAAGAACGGTGACTCAAAAAATTCAACTAGTGTCTATGAGAAAAATAAAAACAAGTGAGAAGGGAAACAAAGGTCAATGATAATGAACAGAAAGACTTCAAAAAGTAAAGGACAAAAAAACCAAAAATGAATCTCACACCTCTCAACTACCATAATGACTACACCTTATAATCACTCCTATTGACAACATAAATATAATATTTGAAAAAATATGTATATTCTTGTGTCTTAGAGCCTTAGGGAGAAATCACACCAAGAAAGATCCTAAGAAGTTTTGTTGTTACCATAGCAACATCAGACATGATACAAATAGAATTAAGACCTAAAAGGTACAACTGAAGGCCTCATGAAATAAGGATACTTAAGAGAATTTATGAACAATCCATGCTCAATTAGGCAACATATCCATATTCTTTAACAATGTGTCATAATTGACCCATGCAAATCATTACAGTGGTGAGTAACTCAACACGTCAACCCCAACCATTTAGCAATTATCGAGCAAACTCAACTTAGAGGGGCATGGAGTAATAAGGTTAGTGTTTGCATAAGTTCCTCAAGTTTATAGTTTCTCACAATTATCAAAGTTCTTTAGATTTTCCAAGTTTAATTACTCATTGTCTTTAAATACATTAGTTGTCGATGGTTTAAATTTATAGTGTTATAAAGATCTTAGGTTTATTGTTCAACATGATTGTTCTTAAATTTTGTGCTCAACTTATTGAAATTGCTTGTCATAGTTAAGTTTGGTTTGGAAATGGAATTATGTCATCCAACTACCAAACAAACACTGATTGTTAGATTTTTTGTCACTTAACTACCCCAAAAATGGTTGTCTGACTACCATAATTGTATTCTTTCTTTTTGCTTAGGGTATGAACCTCACACCATATACATTGAACTTTTTTCATTTTATAAAACGTAACCTTTTAATATATATATGTGTGTGTGTGTGTGTGTGTATGTGTGTGTGTGTGTGTGTGTATTGTGGACGATATCACAAAATACTTTAAAACATGAAGGAATGTTAATTTAACATAGGAAGACATTTCAGTAAAATGATTACTTAGTATTCTTTTATTATTGTCAACTAAACATAGTATTTATTTATATATGACAATTTAATTAAATAATTAAATAATTTATACTTAGTAATCTTTAAAGTTATCTTTAAGATAATTTCTTTGGTAATAACTTTTATTATTGTTAATAAAAGATTACTTGAAACAAATGAATCCTAATTGTGTTGCTGAAAAAGAGAAGAAAAAAAATGTAAAATATAAAAATAAAAATAGCCATTTTTCTAAATCAAAGTCTAATTATAAAAAAAATAGCCAAATAATGATTAGAGTTTTAAAAGGTAATGAATTGATCATTCTCAAAAAAAAAAAAAACATGAAGTATATGTGTTTCTTTCAATTCTAAAAAAAAAAAAAATCATGATGTATATGTGTTTCTTTTGCTAGAAAAGAAAGGCGAGAAACAAAGAGGTAGCCAAAGGTAAGAGAGAATCCAAACTTAGAGCTGGCAACATTACTGATGTTGAAGTTAGTTGTGTAGGTACAATTAAATTAAAAGCTAAATTCTTGTGTTATTTTAACTTTATAAAACACCTTCTATGTTTCTTCCTTTAAAAGAAAACTAATTTCCATCTCATTGATGGACAAGATTGGTTACTACTTTATTTTAAAAATAGAAGGGCATTTTGAAGTTCTGTTTTCGAATTATTGGTTGTTGTGTTTTATATAATAGCTTATATAGAATATGTATGGCTTTCAATCACCTTGATTAAGAGAAAGATCTTTGATTTTATGACATTAGGAGAAAGATCTTTGATTTTATGACATAAAAGTTTAGCACGTATTTCTTAAGATATATTTGATAGACTTATGAAGGAAGAAATTTTTTTCCCTTTAGACTTTCAAGAGTTGGGAATATGTGTTAATTGTATTAGAGGTAAATTAAGGAAAATAAGGTAAAGCAGATTCATCTTATTCTATTCCTTTATCTATAAGGTATAATGGTATTAGGGATGAATCAACATAGGGATGGAGTCAACAAGATTTATTTAATTCTGTTGAATCTAAGACCATTTGTACAAGATGTTTCTATTGAAAAACCAATTATTGATCTCATAAAAAATGATTTACTTGCTATTTATGCAATTATAAAGATTTCTACGAAAAGATTTATAAGAGAAAGACAATGTATAATCTTTATTTTGTATATGTCTATATCAACGAGACAGATTATGATGTTGGTTAGATTATTGATGTAACAAACAATTTTAAAGTTAAATTGAGTTCTCACTTTAACAAGTGGTTCAATATCATGGAATAAGAGATAAATTCTATGACTAATAATAAGGTATGAGATCTTGGGAATTATCATTTAAGCCCATAGGCTACAAATGGGTTTACAAGACCGAAAGAGACTCTAAAGGTACATTAGACTAGTATAAAGTAATATTGGTTACAAAGAGCTTCACTTAAAAAAGGAATTGATTTCAATAAAAAATATTCTCTCTAGTTTTTATTAAAGACTCATTTGATATCATAATGGCATTAGTAACTCACATTTATTTAGATATTTAGTTGGAAGATGTGAGAACTGTCTTTTTGGATAAAAATCTTTCTGGAGAAGTGTATAAAGTGCAACCAATAAATACAAAGCAGAAGGAAAATGACATTTGGTATGCATTAAAGAAGTATATAAATTTATAGTTTGAAGTAGATTTCATGGCAATGGTATCTCAAATTTGATGAAATTGCGACTTTATAATGTTTTACAAAAACAAATTTGATCAACATCATAAGACCAAGCAGGTTTTGTCTTATGTTAATGATATTATACTTTTGCGTTGTGATTTCAATCTACGTCATAAAACCAAGCAGTTTTTGTCTAAAACTTTTTATATGAACAATCTTGGACATGCATCATTTGTCCTTGATATTGAGATTCATTGTGACAAGACTTACGTACTTCTTGGCTTATCTCTGAAGGCATACATTGATTGTGTGATTAATAGATTCAAAATGCAAAACTACAAGGCATATAATGTGCCTATTGAGAAAAAATATAAAGCTTAGCATCAAGCAATATCTTAAGAATGAGGTTAAAAATGAGTTAATGTAAAATAACATTAAGAGCTTGATCAAGTATGTGCCAGAGTTGATATGGCTTTTGTAATTAATGCTCTTTGTTAATACTTCTCAAATTTAGGTCTTAATCACTCAACTACAACTAAGGAGATAATGAGATACAAAAGACCAAAATTTTAGTAGTTGTGAGGATGATTTGAAATCCACTTTTGAATGTATTTTTATGCTTGTTAAATAAGCCATATCAAGGAAAAGTTTTAAATATTCAAGAATAGCATTCCTAGCTAGGTACATTGAATTTGTTATTTGTTAAGAGGCAATTCCAAATTTTGTGGTTGAATAATTTCATTTCTAAAGAGCTTGTTATTGACTCTATTTTGGGACCATTTTAGTTATATTATGATAAAAGTACACTTACTTCTTCACTAAGAACAACAAGACTACTAATAGATCGAATTACATAAAACCAAAATATTCAAAGACATATAAAAAGAGAGACATTATGATATAGTACATTAATACAACGCTAATGTTGGGTAATTCCCTAACCAAATGACTAAAACCTATAACCTTTAATGGTAGAGTTAATAAATGTTTGATCATGACCATTGCTTTAACATAATTTTTTTTATACATAAATGTGCACATATAATTCAGTGTAGTACAACATTGTATTTAAAAAATAATGATTGTCTTGAGAATGAAAATTGTATGTGTGTGTTTCATGTTATGATATCTCAAGATTGTTGGTTGAAACATATAGGTTTCACTAAAAGTCATAAGTTTTATTGGAAACTATGAGAGTACCTTGCTTTCCTAAAAGCATAAAATTTAAAAAAGAAATCTCAAATTGGAGTGATTAGGAAAAACAAGTGTGTATGATTACTTGTTGAATGTTATGTTTGTCATACTATCAAACTAGTGATCTTTATCAATGCAGTTGTTAATAATTATAATCATGGAATTTCATTTTACGTTATTAAATGAATATAATGATTGTTGCGGTTTATTATTAGAAATCATATTGGTTGGATTATCTTTAAAGGTTTTGTCCCTAGACTATCATTATTATTATTATTATTATTATTATTTTGCCAAAGCAATATTCTTACCGTAGGTTTGATGAAATACCAATTCTCACCTGTTAAGTTTAAAGAAACTAAATTTTCACCCACACCAAAAGCAATTGTTAGTTTTAATGATCAAAAAATATTTATATTATTTTATTTAAATATTATAATAAATATATATTTAAGGTATATATGTTAATTTTTTAAACATACTTGAGGTAAATAAATATTTTTTATCTTGTTTTAAAAATTATCATATTTATCCATATATTTTGAAAATATATTATGATATCAATAGTTTGTAATATAATATTTAAACTCATAACATATATTCTTAAGGGTGTAATTTCATTTTTCAAACTATTGAGAAATATATTGAAATTTTATAATTTTTTAAAACACCCAAAATGTTTTTCAAATTTCAAAAAAGCCCCTTTAAAATTTAAAAGAACCTAAATTTCTGTCCAATTTAAAAGGCCCCCAAATTTTTCAAAAATTATAGTTTATCTAACATATCTCATTTTATTTTAATATCAAGATAGAAATATATTTGGGATATAAAAGTTATTTTTTAACATCATACTTAATAGTTAAAAAATAACATAGGTCATTTTATAAAAATTATTTATTAAAAACCCTTTAAAATTTAGAAATTATTTTTTAGATTGATAGAAATTATAGTTTATCTAACATATGTCATTTTATTTTGATATTATAATAAAAATATATTTGGGATATAAAAATTATTTTTTAACTATTAAATATTTTTTACTTTAACATATGTCATTTTATTTTAATATTATGATAAAAATATATTTAGGATATAAAAGTTATTTCAAAAATTTTAAATTTTTAAATATATAATTAAACATAATAATTTTTAAAACAAGATAAAAGTTAAAAATTATAGATTAATTTCTTTATCTTGTTTTAAAAATTATTATATTTACTTATATATTTGACCTCAATAATTTATAACATGATATTTACGTTCATAACTTGATGTACTTTTAAATGAGTAATTGTCATTTTTGAAATGATTAAGGGGTGTATTAAAATTTAAAAATTTTTAAAAACACTCTAAAACTTTTTAAAAATTTCAACAAACCTTTTAAAATTTCAAATTTTAAAAAAACCCCTTCAATTTTTAAAAATTACAGTTTTACTTAAACATATAATTATATGTCATTAACACTTATATTTATATTTATATTAATAAAATATTTTGTTATTATTAATTGTAATTAATATAAATGAGAGGAACAAATAAAATTTTAAAAGAAAATATTATTTAGCTAAAGAAAATTTGTCTTTTTAAAAATTTCATAAAAATATTAATAAAATTTCTTAACAAATTTTACAGATACATAATAAAAAATTTATCATTTTATCAAACGTTGGATAGAAGATATATCTTTCGGTTTTTATTTTAATACTAATGACATTAAAATTTTGATTGTAAGCTGCCCCTGAGTTATCTCTTAAAACAGTGGGAGTAATTGGATGTCTTCTTGATGATGGACAAGGCACGGCACATTCTTCCAGCTGAACCCAAAGTCTCTTTCCCTGCCCCCAACTTGAAGAACATTATAAAATTTTTTAGTTGTGGACTGACATTAATTGTATATTGAATAGGAAATAAAAATAGTCCAAGACGATGTGTTGGGTTCTAAAGCAACCATTAAAGAGAATCCAACTGCATCTTTTGTGCAGCGTTCTGAGTTGATCAGTTGGATTTCACTGAATCCTTAACAGGTGTAACATTAAGCAAGGAGAATTCCCATCGATCCCCTCTCTGAAACCTCTGCAAGAAATTTACCCACCCATACTAAATCAATCAGTACTGTTGAAGGTTCTAATTTGGGTTTTTTAAACTACACTGGTGGCATAATATCATTCTCTTTGGATTCTTTGACCCAACTGAAACTATCATCTGTTGCTATTACCCAACTCATTTTTTTTTTTCATTGATTCATTTAGCAATTTCTTAGAAGCTCTAACTTACATTGTACAACCATTAACTGAGTCTTGGAAGGAGACAGTGGTAGAGATCTTAGAGCCAGAGCACAAGTTTTAAAGCATGGTGGCAACAGAAAGAATCAATTACATAGTTGCAAAAAGGAAAAAGACTAGTTGGGTGCACAATGCAAGAGTGGTGAAAGTGACAAAGAAACAATTATCATCAAACAAGAACAGTTTACTATTTATAAGTTTTTGGCATAATATTAATTAGAGTGAGATAAAAAAATAATTAATAATAAATTTTAAAGGAGGAACTATTATTTAGCTTCGGTAAAGAGACACAACATTTTCTCTTCTCATATATTTTATAAAAATTTAACAAAATTTTTTAACGAGTTATGAATATATAAAGAAGCCTTTCATCCAAACTCAAGTGAAAAGTAGTCAGCTGGTTTTATGAAGAAGGTACTTTTTCCTGGGGAATTGAGGCAAACCATAATGCCCCACTTTGAGGTGTCAAGCATTTGAACTTGTTAATAGTTACATCACCAGTGAGTGTAATAACAGATAATGCAGAGGATTTCTTGCTCTGGATTTCACCACATGCCAACACTTTAGTTGATAAAATCTAATGACTGATGCAAAAAGTTTCTGTCCGAGGCATTGAATATCTTTGATTAAGCGTTTGATACTTGATTCCTGCTGTGGTAAGGGCACATTATGCTTTCTATGAAATAATTTATTAATCATTCTTTGTCCTGTTTATGCTTTCTTTTTGACCAAGATCTTGATAACATCATTTTTTTTTTTTAAAACCGAATAAATCAAGAAATTGTAATTCAAACCTTACCCACTTGAATCACCCATCTTTTACCACTGGGTAAACCCTTAGGATCCTGATAACATCATTTTGCTCCTAAATCTTCTCCCTAACATTTTTTATAAGATCTAGTGAATGCCGAAGGATACATGCTGCTCTCCTTCATTTGAATATTTCTCTCAACTTTCCTAAGCTCACAGCCATATGATATATATAATTAAATTTTATTTCCAATGTCACTAAGCAGGTATATTACAGTACTGCAATAAAAAATTGAGAGCTCTTACATACTGACAAACAAATATAACTGGAAACAAATCGAAACACTTCCTATTTTAGTACTAACTAGACATTGTTTAAAATAAATCATGTGCTTGATGATCAAATCTCCACTTTTTTGGAAGAAACAACTATATTACATATTTGTTACATAGAATTTTTCCTGCAAATCCCCAAGCTTATGACAGATGTTGATCAACAGAAATTGAATTAGGGAAGCATGCAAAGAATTGGTCATGGTTCTTGTGTTCTATACACACCCTTGATCAGTCATAGCTTGTGCAATAGTCAGAAAAGCTGAGATAACTGCTCCATGTACCAAAGCCCTGGCAAACAAGAGAAGAAAATAAGAATAGTAGATATCTCAAATTAGAGACCACATATTGTCGCAACAACAGCATACATTCTCTGCTGAGTGTAAGCTTGAATATATTTTTGGCTAATTAACAATAAATATGCCAGATGATCAATACGACAACTAGTTTAGAACTAGAAATAGCATCAACAAGAGAAAGAATGGTGTTTTATTCACAGAACATTATAGTTAAAAGAAGATGTTATAGCAGAGTAAATCTCTGCTTCAGTACGCACTCTGGACTCTCTTTCTGATAGCCAAAATCAGTTGCTGCTTTTAGGGCTCTCTGGTATGTCTGCTTCATTGCTTCCTGTAAATAAAAGAGAAGAGTCCCATTTAGTCATGACCATTTAGACTTACGAACTTAATTCTGGTTAATACTACAGCGCAATATGGAATACACTAATCAAGCTTACTAATCAAGCTTAACTAAATGCACTATTTCCTAATCAGCTTCACATAAAGACCCACTTTGAAATTCAAAAATTTCAAGTCATTTTAACAATTACATAAGGACATATTCACAGGAGAAGGATGGTTATTAAGTAGCAGTTGGTTCCATAGTCAATTTTGCTACAACAAATTTCTTTGGGATCCATTCAAAAACATATAATCTAATATTTAATCAATGTGGTTAAAAGGCCCAAAATATTGAGAAATATGCTTAAATCTATTTACATTTTTCAAGTTTTACATGTCGATGAGAGTACCTGTAATTTAGATTCGAAGTCCTCGGGTGACCAGTGCATCAAATTGCACTCATGGTTTAATTCAAGTTCACCAGCAACAACCTGTAGCCAAGTTTATCAACAATTCAAAAAATGTATACATATAAGAAAAAGATAGTGAAAAACTTTTATCAAGACCAAAATTGAAATGGATGAATGTAACACAGTTGTAGCAGACACGGCTCATATATGCTACCTTCAACTCAGAAAATATTTGCAACAAGAGTTCAAGAATATAGACAACTCATTTCTGGGAAGAAATGGCTGTTAAGTCCGTTGATTGATGTGCAAAGAATTCTTATATTGTTATGTAATACCATAAACAATCATTCAGAACATTTACTAGTACTTTAAAATGAATCTGTATAATTCATGCAAGGGTCACCATACTCATCAACGATTTTGTAATGTATCTACTTGCAATTAGATCTACGGTTAGATGTGTTTTAAATTAAAACAAATGTTCTAAAACATAGCACTCTGACAGTCAACAAAACTGTAGTGTAGAGGGCTGCATTTGAATTGAGCCAAGCTTCAGCTTGGGCAGTTAGAGGTCCCCTCAAACGAGTTCAAGTTTAGCTCACTTGACAAGAGTCGAGCTTGAGTTCGGCGATAGTACTAAACCAAGTCAAACTCAAGCTCAACTCAGTACTGTCAGTGAGCAAAAACAACCAAAAAAATATCGTTTTAATGCGTATTAGTCAAAACAACATTGTTTTAATAAATTAGAATCGAATCAAATTTTTCCAAGCTCGCAAACTCAATGAGTCAAACATCCCTTAAGCTCAAGCTCAAAGCCGAGCTCGAAAACAACCTTGGCTTGAATCCAACCATGTACAACCTCTATTGGTGACAACTAAGCATTTCAAAATAAATAAATAAATAAAACTATCATGTCACAACAGTGCAAAATTCAATATTAATCATTATCATAACATATAGCAAGCTGTACACTAAGCTCCTAATGCAGAAAGAGCTTCAAAAGCTGTAAAAGTAAAGATGCATATGCCCTCTAGAAATAAAGAACACACCCCTCTAGAAGCAAATCAAACTCTTGATAGGAACCTATTTAAACCAAACTAATGCATAAAGATGCATATGCCTTCAAGTAAAGCACATACCCCCCCAGCACCAGCAGCCATAGCAGGTGCAGTAAGAACATTAGCTTTTCGCAGAACATCAACCGCCTCAGGGGTACATGGCATATTTGAACCTAGGCAGCACATGATAATATAATAATAATATCAGTTCATAGAAATTTATTCATTTTTTTCTTATAAATTCAAGAAAAAAATACTAAAAGCCATAGCACCTTATATAGTGAATTACTACCTTCTACAAGTATACGACAACCTGAATTAACCAAATTAATCGCATCAGACTGATCTATTTCATTCTGTGAAGCACAAGGAAATGCAACATCACACCTTTCACTCCAAGGTTTTGCTTCATCGTAGTACTTAGACCGAGCATATGTCTTTGAGTAGTCTCTGCAGATGCAAAATATAGACAACATTAGCCTTAGATATCAAAACTGACAATTTGATTATAGAAGATGGAAGATAAACCCTGAAAAAAGCACACCTCAAGCTTCTCTGCTGAGCTTTTATATCCCTCAAAAATGTTATTTTCATGTAATCAAATCCATCCTCATCCACCAAATATCCTTTTGAATCTGCAAGAGGAAGGCAATGAATAATGAGAAGTAACTATACTAGTAGCAATTCACTGAAAAATACAGTAAGTAAATGAAAATCAACAGTGTCTCAACAAACTTTTGCAGACTATGACCATTAACTAAACCAAATATGCAACAAAGTTTCAATTGACTGCTTGGTAGTTTATGTGCATGTATTAATAAATACCCTCAGCTTAACTAGTTGGCTCTTATTTATATCATAAAAGAAACTAAGCTTGCATAACAGAGGAGCAACAAACATGCTCTCAGTATAAAGGTCTTGGCTGCCCGCCAGAATTTTGGAGTAAATGATAAAAAAGGAATATTTAAAAACCAATGTTAATCTAGTTTCAGTACTAATCTTCTACTTGTACAATGTTCACCACAAACAAAAAATTACCTGACACTGTAATGGGGACAGCACCATATGCGATAAGCTTTTCTAGAACATGCATAGCAATCTTTCCAGAGCCACTTACAACACATCTGGATGAGAAATTTATACAATAAATTAATATCAATGAACTTGAAATACAACAGAGTGGGGTACCAACCTGCAAAGCACTTATAAATTGATCAAGCAACAGATAGATGTAACTGGATGAGCAAGAGTTGCTCATAAAGGTAACATGACAACAATATATAGATTCTATGAACGAGAAAAAACTACATCTTAAATGCAAGTCAAGAAACCATCAAATAAACAATGAAGTCAAATAGCAATCCTAAGTAAGATCATGAGTTATCAATCCTAGTAAGCATAAACTAACAACAGGAAGTTCAGAGAGGAACCTCAGCCCCTTGAGCTCCTTATTCATGTCTGCAAGAATAAGCTGGGCAAAGAAAACCTACAAAGAATAGGCATTGTCAAATTGCAAGATGTTTAAAACAAGGGAAAAAAGTAAAGTAATCTGCCCATATTGGCAGAGTCAGAAAACAAATGCATGCACTCTCATATTTCTTCACTGTCTATTAGCCCAGCAATGCCAAAATGGAAATAAAGAGTTGAAATGAAATATTAATTACCAGCCCATAGCCAGTTGCTTCAGTTCGAAGGCTAGAACCAGACCAAAATATCCTTGGCCCTGTAAAACTTCCCTGCATAAAGCACACATAAGCAGCCATATATGAAGTCTTAAACTTATGAAAGTGTTCATAGACCGAAAACAATGCAGACAGCCACTCATAATTAAAAAAAAATAAAACCAAAAATAATAAGATGAAAATAATAGACGATAAAGAGAATTTAAGAAAATTACAAGATAAATTCAACATGTTAAACAGCCTCTTCCAAGTGCTTTAAGTACCTGAAAATGACCAGCAAGACGTCTATATTGCCCAAAGAGATACCCCATCTCTCGGGTGCCAACACCCATCTCTTCTGATGGAAGGTCCTAAAATCACGCAAAACAGTATATCAGTCATACAACTCAGAAACTTCAAAAGGATTATGGAAAAAAAGGAGATCTGTAACTTACCTTGTCAGGACCCAGATATCTATAGATCTCATTCATAAAACTTTGGCAAAAGCGCATGATCTGCCAGCGTGGATTTCACAAAGAACTGTAAGAGAAACTTTCAGAATTTCTAAGAAGGTACTTATTGAAATACCATCTTAATATAGAACAAAGATCTTACCTCATTATCACTTTTTCCTTTAGGGTCAAAATCACTTCCACCTGCTGCCCCTCCAAGTTTGTATGGCGATAAAGCATTCTTTAACGTCTGTAAAACGAAGAAACTATGATACTGCATAGCAGTTGAAACACTTAAACCATTTCCAATGATATTATAAACTCTGAAAGCTATTTTGTGTTTGCTAACATCTATGAATTAGTTTTATCATAATTTATTTATCTATTCATCTTCCAAATGTACTAGTTCAGGAGCCGGCCTGTTGTAAAAAAGGGAGCTTTCATAAAGCACTTAACTAACATTGCAGGTCATCTGAATAGGATAAAGATAAAGAACTATTATGTTAAGGCATAAAGTTGGGACACTGAACTATTAAGCAGTCAAGGAACATTAACACCAGACTTTGGACAGTACCTGCTCAAAACCAAGAAATTTGGCAATGCTCAAGTTCACTGAAGGATGAAAGCGGATGCCACCCCTGCATGGACCTAATGCCTGGTTAAATTGTACCCTGAAGCCTCGACTAACATGAGTCTCACCCCTGTCATCCACCCATGGAACTCGAAAAACAATCATACGCTCTGGTTCTAACAACCGCTCCATGATATTGACATAACTGAAAATCAATTATGGAAAATGAAGAGATTGGTGATATGCTCAACTATAGACTCCTCTCTTTTGGATAAGATATTACAACATGATACACTTCATATCAACAGAACTCACTGGGAATTTTTTGCGATCACTCTTTCTAAAGCATGGACAGCTTCTTGCACAGATTGTATGAACTCAACCTCATGAGGATCCCTTTTCAATGCAGCTTCAACAATTGATCCAGCCGTCTTTGACATAAGTGCTTCATTAGGTTGTAAAAAATGTCAGATTGCAGTGTTAAGGAAGACAGTGGTATACAGAGGATATGAAATGTTAATGCAAATTTCAAATCATTATAGATGTAACTAGCTTGATGTTTCAAATCTGAATTTTTGGTGCAGAAGACAGAGAATGAATCAAATGAGCATCATACTGTTCATTTTGGTGTACACAAACTTTATCTTGCGGGCAAAATATTTAGAATGCTGTAGTTTCAGTCTATTGATTACTTTTGTTGCAAAATTTATTATTTTTGAAGAAGGGACAAAACATGTAGTAACTAGTAAGACACAAAACCAACTCCCTTTCAAGTTACATAGTTATTATAATTCATATACCAAAAATTATAAAGATCCACTACCTCGGCAGATTATTCATAAAACCATTTATTTTTCTAAAAGTCTTATCAATATATTTGAACTCAAATAAACTTCATCTTTTATAAAAATGGAGAGCAACAATGGAGTGAATTAATAATTTTCAATGACAATTGGTGAATGCTTTCAGTTTCCACACAAGCCCACAAGATATATCAGAATGGGAGGGCAGACCTTTTACATAAATGGGTTTGTCAACAATAATTTTATCCTTGGATGCCATCTGAAGTCGAAGAGCCTCTTTGTGAAGTAAACTGTTGTTGTGTTCTTCAAGTGCACTCATCTGCATATTCCGACTGCCCTCATTCCCATAAGGATTCCTTCTATGCTTCCTACCATACTCTCTGCAAATGGAGCAAAATATCCTTGGTGTTCCTTCTTTCACATCAACATAAGCCCACTTGTAGGTATCGGCCCATTCCTCCCTCCACCTTTTAACCACTTTTTTCTTCCTCTTCGCTGGTTGCGTCTTTGACATATCTTGATCATCGTTAGAGAGTTGAGAAACCATCGCCATCTGCTTGGTATCATCATGCTCATCAGTAATTGGTTCACGAGGGCCACCCATGAGAGGAGTATTAGCAAATGATGGGTCATCATCCCCTGGTCCAATTTCCAGATCAATCTCCTCTCCAAGCTCTCTCACAACCAGATGGTGCCTTTGTGCCTGCTGAATCAAGTTCATATCATCCATAGTGGAATTCATCCCTAATCCACCTACCGGCAGCAACATTCAGCATGACAATTTTACCCACACCTCAAATTCACAGTACTTTGCAGTCTGTCACAAACACACTTCATAGATTTTCATTTGGCCTTAGCAACAAATCCTCAAAAATCACAGTAAAGAAAAATAAATAAATAAAACGAAAGAGCAAAAATCATAAATTGAATACTTCATGAATCTTTTCCTTCACCTCATTTGAAACTAAATGCAGAATCGGCAACAAGAAAAAAGCCAAATATCAAACCCAACAAGATAACACCATATACAGTAAACCAATCGACAACAAATAGTCCCAGTAAATTATATCATTGACACTCAATTACTTTAACCAGAAACGATTGGTTTATTTAGTTAATTATGCAATCCAAATTTCATTAATTTCTTCTTCACAGTTCGGCAAACATTCCAACAGTCCCCAAACACTTCCTATTACAAAAACTAAACACACATCTCACTTAGTCACAGAATCAAAATCAAGCACGATAAGAATTAATAGTTTAATCAAAACCCACGAAAGAAACCAACCACAGAACTGAACAAGCAACAAAATTCAAATTTTTACCGATACCCATAAGAAATTTTCGATTTTTGATCAATGCCCAGATGGTAAAATGACGAGAAACCGTAAAATACCTGAAGAATCCAACGAAAAGTTGAGAGCTTGAACAAGAAATAACCGAGTCTTTTAGAGTAAAAAAACGGGTTCCTTTATTCTCTTCTCTTCAAAAATAAACTTTTTCACTTGCTTTGCTAGAGTTGTTGTTGATCAGATTCCTTAGAGGGCTCTGTGATCGTGTGCGTGAATGAATTTATGGAGAGATTTTAGAAGCAGAGAAAGATAATTCTTTTATTATCTGTTGTGTTCAGTAGGTGGCCTTTTCTTTTTTTTTTTAATTTAATTTATGTAGAAGTTAATATCTTTGTGTTGGCACACAAATTTGGGAAATAAGTTGCTTCTTTTATACAAGTCATTGTGATGCCTTGCCATGTTCGGGCGTGTAATTCACCCACCAACAATACTTTTTTGTTTGCTAGGATTGGTCCTTTACTGAGAGGGCAAATATAGCATCCTAATTATTGAATGAATAATTTGAAAATAAACTAATTTTTCGTACTTCAGGGAATATTAGGTAAAACATTTTTTACTATATCATCTTAGATGAATTAAATGATGATAAGATAATCATACTTAAGATGCTTCATCCCTTTTAATAACATTTCACAGAAGACATTAATCTTTAAAATAAGATATAATCTTTTTTTATGTCCTAAAACTAATAGTTATTGGCTTATTTATTTAGCTGTTGGTTCCACAATGTTATTGGGTAACACCTTTTAAATCTTTTCTTTTAGTTTGAATGAATGTTTTGAGAGAGAAATACTATCATACTTAAAGCTAAAGAACCCATCAGGGTATCATAACATCCTCTGATTCAGAATGTCGAGATTCAATGCAAGCTTCTAGAAAGTAAAAACATTGACATGGCGTTGGATAACTTAGGATTATTTATCTTCTAGCATTGCAGATTTGGACGAAGAAATCCCTACAACCCTTTGACCTGTACATATTTTAAAGCATAGTCAAGCCTTAAAATAGAGTTTTCAAGTAAGCATTGTTCGTTGGGAGTTGGCCGTCCATTTTGGACAAAACACTGATCTACCCATATATCTGAACTGTGGCAGGACAGAGGAGTACAATCTTGTTTCTGATCAATAATGCCATAAGTAAATTACAACCGCTACTATGTAATTACAATCCTGTTTCTGATCAATAATGCCATATGTAATTGTTCTGAGATTTATCTTCCTTGCCAAAAAGATTCATTCCATTATGACTGTTACTGTTAGTCCAACATATATTACAACAGTGATTCCCATATCTTTTGTCCAACTTTACAAGAGGTTAATGTAATTAGACTGAAAAATCATTTGTGAATAATGTACATAACTGTGAGCATTTGAATATCTTTTAGCTAATCCCAAAACTTTTTGATTCCTTTTCGAATGAAAATTCTCTTCTCTTTTTGGAATTTTGAGCAGGGAGAGCAAAATGCCCTTTACCTGGTTCGCCATGCTGTAGATCATCTTGCACTGATAGGTTCGCAAAAAAAATAATCTTCAATCTTTATTGAATGATACTGCAAAGTCTTTCATCCTCTGTTTAAGATGCTATAATATAAAAACATGCATATGTGAACCGTGTTAAATGACTAATTGAAATAATAACCAGAAACTCAGTAGAATATTTTGATGGATTACCTGAAGTTCTTCGTGTAAGACAACGAATATTTTCTTCAACCTTTTATGTTTCTGAAAGATTTATAGCTATTTCAAATCAGAACATTGAAGTTAACAAGAAGAAAGAAAGAAAAGGAAAGCAGCTCAAATGCATATACTACAAAATCCCTCGAGTTCCCTTTAATTTATGAACATGTGCTTTTCTACTTCTGCAACTCAGACATCTGGCCTTCCTCTTGATAACTCACTCTTATAATACATGACCCATGAAAATATGGTTTTTTTGTTGCCAATATTCTGTCCAACATGTAACAAAAATGCAGAGTGGTGGTAACAATACCCTAAAGACCAAGGAAATGAATGTTTGACGTTGAAAATGGAATAAGAACGTAGACACAATTAACATAGCAGATTAGGAGTAAGAGCAAGAGAACATAAGGGGAAGTTTGTGCAAAAGTTGTAAGTGTATATTTCATGGCCTATCTAGTTGAGAGTTAAAAAATTCGAAGTCAAGAAAGATAATGATGGTGGCATTTTAGAGATCTAGAAAGCATATGTAACACTACTATTCTACTCATTGACTAAATCCTATCCTACTGTTCCAGCTTGGTTTAAGAAATGTCAACTCACCATCCACTTGCTGGGCAGATTACAGAAAAGTGTCCTGCCATTACAGCTACTACCCATCAAAACCTATACCTACTAAACTTCATCATATCCACACAGTTCTATCCCCTCCTAAAGCTCATCATGATTCAAACAACTAGATTTGATTAATTGAACAGGCAGGCATACAATTAGGAGAAAATAAAATATGAATCCTGAGAGGCTAGATAGAAGCATACCGCTCCACATTGATGATAAGAGTCCTTCAACTGCCCCAAGAGCTTGTAATATCTCTCCATGTCCCGATCTTTTGCAACTTTAAGGTCTTTTCCAAGTTTCTGGAACTTCTTCCTACAGATAGTCTATGTTGGTCAAACAAGCAACAGGAGAACAAATGACACCCAGAAAAAAATTCTTCAGAATACCTGTAGCCCTCCAGGGTCTTGTTCAAAGATATGTAACTTTCATACTTATCATGATACTCCTGCAAATATTCTTCATACCTAACATACAACCAGAAAGAATATACAATTCCTAATCAGACACCAGAGGTTCAGGTGATCAATAATCAAATGCAATAATAGAAGAACAAACCTTGCAGAAAAGCAAAAGAGAATTCCTTAACTTATAAGATCAGATACAAGCACTTACTGAGAAATATCCTTAATTGGTCCCTTGAGTTCTGGTTTATCCTTTTCATACTTGTAATAAGAACAATTGTCTTCATCTGAAGAAGATTCCCTTCTCTTTCGACCACTATTATTGCTGTCTGTCAAAACTGTGTCCTTGCGCACATCAACCAAGTCTGCCATTGAATTAGATGTGTGTGTTTTGGTGTCCTTTACTGAGTGGGATACTAATCCTCGTTTAGAGTCATGCTGTTGTGAAGGAGCATCAGGTGCTTTCCGATGGCTTTCTCCAAAGCCCTCAAGACCACCACCTAATCTCACTCCAGCTTCACTTTGTCTGAATTTACCACTTGCTTCTATTGATTTGTTAAACTGGGACCCAACTTCAGCATGATCTACTCTTGAAAGATCTTGTAGCTGAGATTGTGTGGGCCTATGGTGTGTTCTTGTCGAATCTTCAATATGATTTTCTGGGGTCCTCTTAATCCCAATGCTGAGATTGGGTGGAGATGTTTTCCCTGAGTCCAAAGGGGCCTTTCCAACAGGTTTTCCCTTGCTCAAATCTGAATTGCAGTTATCAGAAGTGCTTGACTTGTTCTCCGAGTGTTTAAATGAACCTTTCCTATCAAATTGCGTCTTAAATGGTGCTTCCTCATGCCAGGGTTCACGAAGTTCACCCAACTCCAAGTCTGAAAGCTCTCTATGGAGTATGCTGGTTCTTCCATTTCCCACCTGATCAGTCTCATTGAATTTTCCTGCCATTTCACCATATCTACCATCATTGGAATCAAGTGGCACTGAATTTTTAGTTCCAGGACCACCTTCCCTAAGATTTCTAGACCCCTTTTTCTCCCTAGTAAAACTGTCCTCATTTTGAGAATCCCTAGATGCTTTTTCTCTCAGGGGGAAAACATCATGCCCCTGGGAATTCCTTCCAGAGAACTTACGGTCATGTTTATTTGGTCTCTCTGCTGTATCATGAGCCTTTGATCGTGCACTTTTATTAAAAAACTTTGGACCTGACCGCTGAAAATCAGAACCACATTTCCCAGAAAATTCCTGATTGTAGCCCTTTTGGAAGCCAAAATCAGCAGTACCCTCCCTATCAGCTTTATTCATCAGTTGAGCTGTGGGGCCCTTATAAGGGTCTTCAATAGATCTATTAGGTGATGAATTGTGAGGGCTGTCAGGCAACTGGGAATCCCTAATCCCAGAAACAGGGGGTTGAACTGAGCTATCAGCTTTTGATCTTTTAGAATGATCAGATATCTCATCGACGTGCTTCAAATCAGGACCCCTCTTGAATTTTCTTTTCAATGTCTTTTCAGGGCTTTCAGACCTCTCACTCTTAAAGCTGTCCTTGACAATATGTTCTTTATCATCAAACAAAGTTCCTATAAAATTTTGGCGATCTTGAAGTTCATTATCATCAATTAATGATGTTGTCCCTTCCTCTGGTTTTTCAGCTTCTCTGCTGGGAACCAAACTAGTATTCACAGGCTTTTCAACTTGTTCACCATCAGGCAAGTCTTTTTCAATGTCAATTGCATCAGAACCTTGGCCCTCAATGTCAATTGCATCAGATCCTTGCCCCTCGATGTCAATTGCATCACATCCATCATCATCTTGCTTTTCATTTTTCTCACTCTGTGTAGGTCTGCCATCATCGCTTTTCCACAGTGTAGGCAATGTTGACAACCCTGGTTCAGAGGCTGGTAATTTTTGCTTGTAATCTTTATCATCATCACTAGTCATAATATCCACATCCTCATCAGATGCCTCCTTGCTGTTGGAAGAAGCCTCAGTTTCACTATCACTGCTACTACCACTCCCACTTCCAACTGGGCTTCTGCTTCTGCTTCTGCTTCTACTTCTACTGTGGCTTCCACTGTCACTTCCACTATCACTGCTGCCACTGTCACTATCACTGTCACTTCCGCTATCACTAGAGCTAACTGGATGCCCTTCACTATTATCAGAAACTTTTTTCTCACCAAACAAATCTGGTGAAAACTGTTGGACATCAGCTTTCTCCATTGCAACTAATTCTTCTCCAAGTTTAGAGTTTGATTGAGCCTGTTGCCCTGGGCGACCAGGTGGCTCTTTATCCAAAAAGCTTGGTCCTGGAGCAGGCTTCTGGCCATGGATGTTATCAGAAGCATATGTCTGCTGATGATTATCTTCAGGGGAACTGAAAAACAAGACATAAAATAACCACATGCATCACAGAAATACCCCAAAAAAAAAAAACACCACTTTTTTATTTGAAACAGGAAACATAAATTATTAACAATCAGAACTTAAGTCAACATGTAGGTGTGCCAGAAGTCCAACACTAAAAACCAAAGGACTACATCCAAAACAATAACGAAGAAACCAAAAGAACCAAACCACCCTCAGTTTGACAAGTAAAAGAGAAAAAAAAAATAGTGTCCGAAAATTGCCTCAAAATTGAAGTCAATAAAAATGCACCAAAATCACAAGTGCGCACAGACCATGTACTTAAGGCAGAATGTATAAATGACTCTTCTAAATGATTATTTAATTTTTCATAGAGATCACAGTAGACAACCAACAATGGAGATTTTTTTTTTTTTTATACGAACAGAAAAGGTAGCAGGACAACATTTTAATTTTAATGGCATGGATCTAAAGGATAATAATGATATATAAATGATAATTAATTTTCAAAAGCAATGCCTAATCCATAATAATTTAGAAGCAGTAACCAATTGCCAATACCATTGACAGGAAGCTTAAAAAAAGGGGACAGAGAGTAAAATGAACAACTGAAATATCAAAGGTTCAAAGATATTTGAATATTTAGTGTGTTAAAAAAAGGGCATGGCATGCATACAGCAGAATATATGGGTAACAAAAAACATGCCATTTTCTTGAGAACGTGCAAGGTTAAACAGCTAGAGTGTCTCACATAATAATGTAATATCCCACATTAACTATGTCACAGCCCATAACACCCATACAAGTCTTTTTATTTGTGCTTACAGTCACTACTTTTCACTAATAATTCAGTCTTGAAATAAATCCCTAGCCTCCTCAAGCTAGAGCAGTTTCTCAGAAACTCAATATTGCTTTATGTTTTCAGCACTAATAGAACCTCAAGGTTGTTATCCAGTTTTAATTCATAGCATTCTGATAAATGATACATTTAACAAACAAATATGAAGAAGATCATCAAGTCCATGCTAAAATAAATCATAATATCAACTGCATAAGAGAAAAACAAAACAGTGACTGTGACAGCCTTGCCACAAGAAAAGCAATACAAGCACAGTCATAATTAGAAAGAGAGAGTTACCTTCCACTTTCAGAAGCAGGTTTCTTGATGCTGTCCAACTCCACTCCTGGTTTCAAGAAATACCTTCCGGGAGCTTGTAATGTTGCAATCTGAGGCTCGAGATTCAATTACAAAGACATAAGCAAATGTAATTCTCAAAATCACAGCATCAAACATTTCACCACTTATTCACTTACCTTTTTAATAATCGGTTCTATTTTCCTCACAGAATTGGGACTAGTATCTCCAATAGCTTTCTCCAAGGCCTATCATACAGAAAGCGACAGAGAGAAAGGAGGAAGAAGAATTCAGAAGGGGCCCATAAATTTTTAAAAAGTAAGAAAAATAACATGGAGTGAACTAAGAATCAAAATTAAGCAACTTAACACAGCCTAAAGAATGCACTAGCAGCAAATGAAGTAAAACTTTATTTAATTTTAATTTCTTATTTCTTGGGATAACCTTTAAGCTCATGCCCTTGGGATTCTCCATCAGCAAAGTAATCAACATATTTTTCAGATCTGTTGGTTGATTTCCAGAATTCCCTTTGTGGCCTGGTGTCTCTCGCACTATGCCAGTATTCCTTGTGATTTCTTTCCCAGGGTTGGATGCATTCTCCTTATTCTTCATCTGAATAGATGTAATTTCTTCAACGCTCACATGATTCTTAGCAATATTTCCAGTTCCAGTTGGTGACACTGGAGCACCAGTTTGCTCAGGAGGAGAAGATAAAGGTGAAGCTGAGCGTCTACTTTTCAGACTGGCAGCTGACAGTGCTCCAGATTTATTGGTAGATTTAGGGGGGCCACTAACTGCAATAATTTCAAAATAGAATGAGTAGGGAAATACCAACATTCTTGTGTGATTTTTTCCCTTGTTTAAACAAGAATGAAGAAGAGGGCTCCCAACAATAAAGTAAAAAATCATCTTATAATAGATTGTAATTTTTTAATTTTTTTCCTGATGGCAGGGGGATATATTATGAGAAAAGATACTGTTGGCCTTACCTTGAAGTGTTTCCACTTTCCGTTTTTTAGATGGAGGAGGTTCCTTCTTTTGTTTAAACTGCATCCTCCATGGATTAGCTGAAAACAACACACAAACAATAGACACCGAACATCAATACCCACCTTTAAATTTTTATTACCAAGCATTTTGAAATTAAACAAGCCAATATTAACAAATGCAAATAAATAAATCAAGATATTGTATAATATCCCTGTATCTAAATTAAAAAAAGTTACCCTATTTAGCTTCCATTTTATTATTCAATATTCACTATAGCACTTTAAGTGTATATATCTCTATAACTTTCCATAACTAAACAAGTTCACATTAATCATTTAATAAATAATGAGCTTACATGCTTCTCAATAAAGAATAATGTACATAAGGGTTTACCATTCTTTTTTTAATTCTAAAATAAAAAGCTTAACTCCGGGTCAGCGTATACAAGCTAGGTAACTTGTACAGCTGTCTTATTGAACAGTTATGTCAAAATTAAGCAACAACTTATAACTAAAACTGTAATGAATAAGGAAAGCATCTCATAAAAAAAATAAATTACCCTCAACAGCCGCTAGTTGCTTTATTTGACTCTTCATGGACGGATTTCCATGGTCTAGCACAATGGCTCTGCATAATAAAAAAGGAAAATAGAATAAGAAAACTATTATTGGTCTTACATAAAGGAAAAGACAAAATAATTTAAGTGTGTCACCAAACAAATCTGCCATTCAATAAGGTATACCATCAAGGTAAGGACAAAAAATCCCATAAAGCAAATGAACAAGGCCAAGGGAATTAATATATTGGTAAGCTTCATGTCATATTCTAAAACTAAAAAGTGTAAATCATACTAACATGCACCCTAATTAATTATATGTACGCACCTAACTAGGGATTTCAACTGACAATATATCTTACACAAAATAAAATTTATTATGTACATAATGGAGTGTCAATACAAACTAGAGGAAGATAATATATAAACCGCTATGTTTCCAACGCAGCATCTTCTTGTAGCAGATCATATGGATAATATACCACAAGAGCAAGTAGCTAGGATATATATCTGTTTATCTTCTGAAACATTGAGAAAGAACAAAAATAAGGAAGATAGACCAATTCAAGCATTGTCAAAAAGATTTTTTATTCCCCAAAATCCCTTGACTCTCCTCTATGTTCACTCAGTGCTAAATTGGGGGCTACTTCCAAACCTTAAAACCTAGCCAAGAAAATTATAAGGTGTAACCTCACATCCATTTTGCCCCAGGGAACTTAAATGGCAACATGAATTATGAGGATCTCAAAGCAAGTTTAAGAATAGAAAGATAAGTAAATACCAAGGCATATCATTACCAAAAAATTCCAAAGAAATAAAATGCATCAGGGTATTAAATAGCATACTTGCGTTGTTTATGTTTGCGCTCAGCTTCCTCAGACCGCATCTTTACATGGTTCACAGTTGACTCATCCAAGATACGCTGAACATTCACCTTGCGCCAAGCACATCCAGATTCAACAAGCAAACCATCTCCATCTTCACCACTTTGTTGTTCTTCATAAATGTCACAGAGGTCACCATCACGTGACCATGTAAATCTAAACTCCTTACCACCTACGTCAATAACCTGATCCAATGATCAACCAGTTAAAGCCAATTTGCCTTAGAATTGATCAGCCACAACAATATAAAAATGTAAAAGCAATAAATAAACAATTTCAATTACAACAAAACTAATAAGTATGAGAAAATGAAAAGGAGCAAAACTTAATAAACTCTATAATACATATTTCACACCGCCAATATAATTGTATAATATTATGTTTAAGTGAGAGGAAACTCATTGGTCTACCTACTTTGATACCAATTTGAAAAAGGAAGATGTAGAAAAAAAAAAAAAGGGGGCTTACAAGATTAATCATTGTTGAATTGTATAGAATTGTATTAGGAATAGAATCAAAATATATTAGGATTAGAATTTATAAAAGAGGAAATGAATTTATTTCATTTCCAATTATCATAGTTTGTAACAACATATATAGATGTAATTTATAAACTATGAAATACAAGAATCACAATTAACTCAAAAAGTCACATGGGATCAAAGCTTAAAATTATCCCTAATTTTGAAACCCTAAATTTTTTTCCAATGATCGTTTCCAGCAAACTTCGATCGCTCTCCTCTCAGTATCAGATTAAAAATCCAATCTCACCGGCCTAATCTTCTCTCTCTCATCGACAAGGCGTCAAAAGCAAGGAGGTCTTCGCTATCGCATAGACCTCCATGCGCCACTTGTTTCTCCAACAATGTCTACTCCAATCTCCATCTTTGGAGCATATGATATCTCACTGTTAACACTAGTACACTCAGATGTTGCCAGCGAGCACACCCCTTAAGTTTTGTTGTTGTCCGTTGCTAGACTTGCCGTCACCAAAATATTGATTCTCATCAGATTTTCATTCCCTTTTAGATTTCAGTCTTCTCTAAGTCAACCAAAGCACTTTTCAGACCTACTTAATCCCTATTGGTTCTGATTTCTCTCAAATTCAATCATGTCATTTGAAGAATCCAGCTCGAAATCAAGTTCTTTTCCCTTTTTATCCCTTCCTGCAATCACGACTGATAAATTAATAAGGATTGTCAATTATACCTCATGGGTTGCCCCTGTTGAATTATGGTGTATAGGACAAGGTTTGGGATCACTTAACCACTAAGGCTAAAGACGTAAAAAATAGATAGAAATAACTGGATTAAAACTAATGCTTTGTTATGTAGTCTATTATGACAAACAATTGACTCTCAACTTCATCCTATTTATAAAGCATACAGAATTTGTGTTAAAATATGAAATTAGGCCAAATTACTTTTTACTAATGATATTCAACAACAACATTATGTTGTGTTAAACATGGTTAATTTGAAGCGGCAACGGTGTGAGCATGTCAAAATTCTTTGGCAAAATGGTATCTTTTAAGGCAAAATTTAATTTATAACTACCCACTAGAAAATCTGCAACAAAAGATCTTGCACAGCGAGACAAATTCATCATGGTTCTAACCCTTGCCACAATCAACCTTGATTTCACTCCAGTACGAGATCGGATCGCTCGATTACTTCGGGTTTCCTCCCTTAGAGGTGTTGTGATTAGAATCTCCCACTGTTGACTCTTCCATTTCGGCTTCTTAACCTCAGAATACTGCTATAGGAGAGCAAGGAGATTGTGGTGGTAGGGGAAGTTGACCCAAGTGTAGTTACTATCATCGATAAGATGCAAACCAAGGAGAAATGTTACAAACTTCATGGACAACCTACTCAAAATGTCAATATTGTTCATATTGATCACTATGATCTTCATTTTGAGTCATCTAAAGGACAAACTCAACCATCCTTGACACTATACCAATTAGATATTAAGAATACATTACTTTATGGTAACTTCAGAAAGAAATCTGTATGGAGCAATCATCTAACTTTATTGCTAAAGGGAAATCTAAATTGGTATGTAAACTTCGTTGCTCCCTATATGGTTTGAAACAATCTCCTCGTGTTTGGTTTAGATGCATCAGTACTATCATTCAAGAGTTTGGTATAATTTGGTGTGAGTTTGATCATTATATTTTTTATAAACATACATCACTAAAGCAATGCATCTATGTAGTTATCCATATTGATGATATTGTCATTACAGAAAATGATCAAGATGATTTGAGCAATTGAAGAAACACTTATTCAACCACTTTCAAACCAAAGATTTGGAATTGCTTAGATACTTCCTTGGTATAAAGGTTATTCAATCAAACTCTGGTATTGTTATTTCTCTGAAAAAGTATGCATTGGATATCCTAGAAGAAACAAGAATGTCAGACTGCAGATTGGTGGACTCTCCTATGAATCCTAATTCAAAACTCTTAACTAGGCAAAGTGAGTCTGTTACAGACCTTAGAAGATACAAAAATCTAGTTGGTAAGTTTAACACAACATGACATCTCTTTCCCTATCAACGTCGTTAATTAATTTCTACAATCCTCAAGTAATAGTCATTGGAATGTAATTGTTCGAATTTTGAGATATATCAAGGGTACACCAGACAAAGGTTTGTTATAAAAAACAAGGGTCATATACAAATTATCAGATATTCTAATGTTGATTGGGCAGACGATCTATCAAATAGACATTCTATTTCAAGCTTTTGTGTTCTGATTAGAGGAAACCTAGTATCTTATAAAAGTAAGAAACAAGAAGTTGTGACCAGATTGAGTGCAAAGGCAGAATATCATACAATGGCTTTAGCAACTTGTGAGTTTATCTAGTTAAAGCAGCTAATCCAAGAGTTAAAATTTCCAGAAGTATCACAGATGAAGTTACTTTGTGACAATCAAGTTGCTCTCCATATTGCCTCCAACCCCATGTTTCATGAGAACTAAGCATACAAAATTGATTATCATTTTATTTGAAAAGGTTCTACCTGGTTGTATTACTACTAATCACATTAGCTCAAACGACCAGCTAGCGAATATCCTCACTAAATCTCTCCAAGGTCATCTTATTGATTTTATTTGTAGCAAGCTTAAGCATATAATCTACATACTCCAACTTGAGGGAGAGTGTTGAATTGTATAAAATTGTTTTAGCAATAGAATCAAACCATATTAGGATTGAAATATGTAGCATAGGAAATGAATTTATTTAATTTCCAATTATAAGAGTTCATAACAATATATATAGATGTACTTTATTCACTACAAAATACAAAAATTACAACTAACTCAAAAAGTCACAATCATCAATCATGCAAATCATTTTCCATTTAGGAAAGTTTAATTCCAAAAGAAAAAGGAAAACTGCTAGGTGCTAAAGTGGTTTATAGAATGACAAAAGCTCCCAGCCCATCTAATCCCAATCCATGTGAATCTTTTGTCTAATACTCAATGAGCTTAAAGACACCATGCTTTTTTTTTTTCAGTTAGAAGAATTTTAAACATATGATTTAGGCCTGAGAACATATGAAAACAAACACTAAGCTCTCAATGTCCTGGCTAAGCCCATGATATTGAAAGATCTAAAGGATAATTTCTTCCCTATACAGTTACTAATCAAATTTCCCGCTTAACTTTTCTAACTGGATTATTTCACTCATTCAAGAGCTACTACGTTAAGGTCTCACTTAATTAATTCACTCATTCAAGAGCTACTACGTTAAGCATCTTGTTTAATCTCCAACTTTAACACTAGAAATTAGAAAAACTATCATTTGAGTAACCCTATATCACACCCCACACCCCACAATCAGCTGCCACTGCCT
Organism: Anacardium occidentale; assembly: GCA_026122585.1. NCBI lineage: Eukaryota > Viridiplantae > Streptophyta > Magnoliopsida > Sapindales > Anacardiaceae > Anacardium > Anacardium occidentale. The sequence continues at coordinate 376,460 of JAJEJH010000126.1, read as the reverse complement.
CTGCAATATCAGCACCATTCAAAACCATTACGGCTCTGCAGCACTTTTGCTAAAAAGACAATTTTGTCTATATCCAAATGCCACTTAGAACATGCCTCCCCATGCTGCAGCTTCATGTCCATTGAGTCATGTCACAATTGCTCTCTCAAATCATTTTCTTCTTCGTTTGAGTTCAGCTCCAAACTCTCCGTCTGATCAGCATTTTCAATTTCCATGAATGGGTTGATTAACAAACTAATTATCTCTCTGGAACCACTCATTTGTCATAAAAATTAAGTACATAAATTATACCAAGACAAGAAGCTCCATTTATTAGCTTCAAAACCAACATAGTCAAATATACAAAAGAATAATCAAGAATAAAACTTGCCTACACCAAGATATATCCACTTCCACAACTATTCACTACTAAACCACACTAAAACCAACTATTACCCAGATAAAAATAAGCTGCCAAGCTCAAGGTTATACATCTTAAGCAAAACTAGTCCATACCCACAGCACTCAAATTTCAGCTAAATTCACAACAAAAATTAACCAATCTTGACAGAAAAAAAAAAATCAAACTTCACAAAAATCAATCTCTAATTATCAAAACTCACATTTCCATTTGGGTTATTAGCCATTGAATCGAATTTAATTCTCGCCATCTGCCCTAAGCTCTCAACCCTTCTAATCTCCTCCACCAAATCCGGAGCCAGTCGAATAATCATTCCAAAAGCCAACGGATTGTTCCCAGAAACAAGGCTGAACGTTTCTTCAACAGCTTTAGAACCCCCTGATGATGTGGCCCCACTGTTACTCGCCGTCTGGTTGCGAGAGGCTGAGGATCCCAGAGAAAGCCGGTTCGCCGACGATGGCGTGCTCAGCCGGTGCGGGGGCGGCGGCGGCGGGAATGAGTTGCGCTTGTTTGGGGGGATTGCTCGACCGCCGCCGCGGCCGAGTTTCGAGCCTCCGTACATTGTGCCGTGCTTAATTGATTACGGTGCTGAAACTGTTTCGGAATTGATTTGAATTTTGATTTGAGTTTTGTTGTTATTTTTCATTTCATATTTTTTAAGAAGGCCAAACGCCTCCTTCCCACCCAAGGTTTTATTAAGGCCAAAGAACATAATCCCACCCATAGTTTGAGGCGTAGACAGAATCCCACCCGCCAAGTTTAGAAAGCCTGGATTCCCACCCGTTGACTGTTAAATCTAACAGTCAACAGTAAGTCCAGGGGTAATTTTGATATTTTAAAATTAAAAATTATAAAATAATATTAAAAATTTTTTATAAAATTATAA
>JAJEJH010000126.1:311426-375159 GCA_026122585.1 Anacardium occidentale | reverse complement strand
GAATGTTAAGAACAAAGAGCAAAATCATCAACTAAACTATAAATGACACAAGAGAACATGATCGCTAAGATGCAATAAACCAATATGCGACAACCAATCCTATTATGAGTAACGAGAATTCCTTGTCCTTTAAAGTTAAAAGATGCGCATCTAAAACCTTGAGCAACGAAACAAGTACAGAGTACCTCCATCGAAATAACACTTTAGAATAACAGGCAAAAAAAAAAAAAAACCTCAAAGATCCTCACCGTATAAGCCCTTATCAAAATTTAGAAGGCCAAAATTTATAAAAATTACGAAACAAGCATGACCCTCTGCAAAAACTCAACTTTTACTGCTTGACCATGCACAAACTACTCAGAAATTGCTGACATTTACACCATTTAGTTAAATAGAGCACTCACCCATGCCGATCTCAAGAGTTCCCTCCTCCATGTCTACAAAGTTTTTAGCCGCTCCCATCTCCAAGTCCAATCTGATAATACTTAACAATCAAAATCTGACTTTTTAACAATCAAAATCAAGAACAGAGCATTAAACTGATTGATACTAGTTCAGATGCTCGATTCATAAAAATGACTTTTTAACAAATCAACACGCACACAAAATCTTTAAGAATATAAGCCACTGAGTGATGATCAAGACCTTAACCCAATGGCAGAGATTTCAATTCTGATTGGAACAGATGGGTTTCCTTCGCAAAGAGAGCCTGGCTGTTTCTTTATTTATTTTTAATTTTTTCAAGATTTTAATGAGTTTTAAAGAAGTAAACGACAAATCATTTATGAGGTTGAAGACAGAAATAATTGAGATGTTTCCAGGGACGTGATGCTAGTATGCATACATGGTAGTGATATATTAGATAAAGAGTACACATACCATAGTGAGGATGCTTGTTTTTTAGTTCGTTATATTTATTTTTTTTTTAATATATAAATATGTATTATTTATCAATAAAATTATACGTATATAGGTATTAGTAAAACGTCTCAAACCAATTTTGTTAGAATTAATTATGCTTAACCCAGCAGTGTAAGGCCTGTGGCACAGCCCAAAGCCCCTGGCTTGTGTTTGTCTGGGTCTTCTGTTTTTACAGGTCGACTTATTATTTTATATTATTTAAAAAAATTTTATTTTAATTACTTGTTAATTATTATAAATTTGTAATATTTTTTTAGAGATCGGCCCACAGGCTAGACTTACATGGCTTGCAATTTCGTGGGTTATGTAAAATAATGGGTTTGAGTTGTGTCAAAAGCCAATTCCTCTTCACATTCTTATATGAGTACACAATTTTAAGTATATATTTGAAGACATAATTTAAAATTGAATTTAAATTAAATCGAATTTAAATAATACTTAATTTAAATTTGATTTCAATCTATAATAATTAATTCAAGATTGAGTTTAATTTATATAATAAATTATTTGAAAAAATGTTAGAGATAAAAAATAAAAAAATCATTAAACAAAAATTCAAATAAAAAAAGTCATTGAAAAAATAAATTTGGTACTGACTTTTCAACAACTTCATGAGTTAAATTGACTTGATTTGGTGTTAAGTTAAGATACCCTACTTTAACTCGGCTTAATCAAACCCCAACAGCGAGCGAAGCGTAAACCGGCTCCGATGGCGTCCGGCCCTACTTTAGCTATGAAGGTTATCGATGGAGTTGTCAATTGTTACGTGTAGGAAAGTCCGAAGAAGCTCGTGATTTTGGCAGCTGGTGGTGGCGTGGTGTGATGACTCACGTGGGTGGATCGACAGCTGTGTCACGTGTCCATATAGGGCAAAATACATGCCTTGATGTATAATTATTTGTGGATGATCCACGTGGACCATTGTCAGATATAAGTAGTTAATGGATTAGGCCCAATGTGCATGCAATGCACCTTGACTCCATGACACCGCCGACAAAGTCAAGTCCAAGCCCAATTAAATTGCTCTAGGAGAGAACCGCTGTTTCCTGGTCCAGGCTTGTCTTGATGACAGTTTTCACTCAATCTTCGATTTCGTAAGAAAACCCAATCATATGTCTGCGTAGTTTATTATGTCCTAACCAAAAGTATACATATAGATAAACAGTATTGACGGTTAATATAAATAAATAAATCTTACTTATATATATAATCTAATATTATAACACATAATTAAATAATATAATTATTTAATTTATTTATTATTATCAATGGTGATATATTATTATATAATTAATAAATTTTAATTAATATAAAATAATATTTAATCTTTTGATAATAAAAATCATTATTACAACATAAATTAATAATAATAATAATATAGATAATATTAAACTTTCATAGCTGTAATTAGGATCAATTCTCAGGTCAAACCACTTAGCTTATAATTGACGATCACATGGAAGCTAATCCCTTTACTAAAATTTAACAAACTAAATACAATAATCCACGACTCCTGGCCCTGGACAACATTAGGAAGATTAAGCAGCCTCATATACGGTCACCTTTCCATGTAGGAGCCACGATCAACAGCCCTCACACACTTGGGGTGGACCTCATAGCCACATTCAAGACACTGGTAAGCCCAACCAGACCCCTGCTCATCACAGTCACAGCATATGAAAGGGCCTCCTCCAGAGCCTTCTGATACCAGATTGAGCTCATGGCGATGTCCAGCATGGAACTCAGATCTTGGCAAGTTCTTAGCCTCTTCGTCCATTTGTTTGTACAGAAACTCCAATTTGGCCTCAGTGAAAGGGTACGCATTTTCCTGGTACAAATTTATAAGATTTCTACCTTGTTTGGTAACAGTTTTACCATCAGGGCCTATGATCACCAGACATGGGATACCTTGCACGTCGAAGTACTTGGCAAGTTCTTTGATGGTTGAGTCTCCAAAAGGCAGAGCCAGCCATGGCATGGAAGCAAAGTAGGATTCAAAAGCTATTTGGTCACGATCACAGGATACGAAGACTATTTCAAAGTCCTCATCGTCTCCTTTTTCCGCAAGCATTTGCTTGATCTTCTGGTAGATGGAAACCAGCTTGGGGGAGAACTTTGCACATGGAATGCCCCACAGTGCCGAGAAGTAAAGTCCAACAGTCTTCCCCACCAAAGAAGCAACAGGTACCTGCACAACACAAATTAATACACAAATGCATTAAACTTCTGGCTCATACTTTAACTTTCACTTAATAATGCTACTTGACAACATGCATATCAATCAAGTGAAACCTGCAGAAGTTTTAATGTATAAGCTTAGGCTAGCCAGACACCCGTCCTAGCTCCTTGATAATCATTTTCCTTGTCCTTTTTGCTCTTTTCTATCCCTATTTACATCTAATCAAGAATAAAAATCAAATCAAATTCAAACAATGATGTTTAACTTGATATACAATATAATTAAAGAGAGTTACCTAAGAGGTTCAATAACATTGTTAGAAAGATAAATAATAGTATTAAAAAATAAACAAAATGAACTCAAATCAAATTAAAATTTTAACTTGAATTTTAACTTGTTCAAACCAAATATAGATTCGTATTCAAATCAATTGGCCTTGAATCACACTTAGTTAAAAGAGAAAACAACTTCTTTAATCAAATTGAATGATAAAAATCAAGTATTTATAATGAGAAAATTTAATTGGAATTTTATTTTTTTACCAAAAAGTTCTTATTTGAATTACGACATCTAGTTGAAAGTTAACTTTTTGATTTAACAAAATCAAATCGAATATATGAAATAAGAGAAAACTCACATCCTCTTTTGTTGGGTGCCTTATTTTGTCACTCAAACCATCCATTAAGACTACATTTAAATGGAACTTATGAATAAAAAACAAGTTATCAACCTAATACAATAGGAGCTTCATAGTACCCATTTAGATCCAATGATAAATGTTAATTTATGATTGAGAATTACTTTTATACTTAATTTTATATCGCCTAATCACATAATTGCACATTATTATTGTTACTAAAAATTGACACTTATTATAGAAGCCAACGCACAACATGAGTTGGATACCATTTGTATTTTGGAGTGGGAAACAAACAGGAGGCTAAAGCAAGCAGTACCGTTTCCGTGAAATTGTGCAGGGTGTCGGCAAAAATAGTAAAAAGAGGAACTTCTTCAAACCAAATTTGACTACAAAAAGGAACTCCTTTAGTCATTCTTATTCACGTGAGGATGAGGGCTTTACTTAGAAGTGGCTTCTAGCAAAGCAATGACAACATATTTCTTCTTTCTCTCTCAACAAAGAATAGATGAAAATATGACTGTAGTTGATAGGGCATCAAGAAGAGAATAATAATGTTGGAGAAGAGAAAGAGTGATTAAAAACCAAGAAAAATTATCAATGAGACAAGCTCAAACACAATGACGTTGACAAGACATTGATTTCAAGTTTAACTTGAAAATAATGAACTGAAATATCAATTTGAATTTGATTCTTGCAAACAAAACTATGAATCAAATTTGAACTAACTCAGATCTAGTCCACTCGAAATTTGAAATTGCACAAGCGACTAGACATGAAAAGGGAGAAGCCTAATGCCTCAAATCAGATCAAAGAATATGAATATGTATGAAGACTTACCTGTTCAGAAATGGGATGACCCAAAAGATAATCTCTGTCGTGGTTTGTTAGTAAATTAATTAAGGTCTGGTTCTCATGCTTCTCCCTTTCTTCTTTTCGCAATTCCTCCAACCTCTCCTTAGTAAACGGGAAAGCTTTTATCCCATACCTATAAATGAGTTCAACACCATCGTACACTGTTTCTTCATCCTTATCATCATCAGGTTGCAAAATAACCAAGCAAGGAATACCTTCAATGTCGAATTTTCTGTTTAAGGCCTTCTTTGTCTCTAAATCAGAAAATGGAATAGCCAGCCATGGCATGCATGCACGATAGGTGTTGAAGGCGTCCAAGCCTTCATCAGAAGACACAAACACAATCTCAAGAGCAGACCCATTATTCCTTAGCTCTTCATATGCACCAATAAGGACTTGGGTGAAATTTCGACATGGTGGATACCAGTTTGCTGAGAAGTAAAGGGCTGTCACCTTGCCTTCAAGATCAGAAGCTTTCACCTACACAAAATAAACAATTTCACAGTTCAGATAAATCAGTTTGGCCAAATTTTATTTTTGCAAAATTTACACCTATTTTATATTCTAAGATGACCAATTTAAAACATTGAGGCATAAACAAATATATACATCGAATGAAATTTGATTCCAATATTAGAAAATATATGCTAACTTTTGATATGTAATTTTTTCAAATTTTGATATAATTTGATATCAAAGCCGTTATAATGTCTATCAATTATAATCAGACGACGTAGATGATGACGGTCGTATGAGATTAGCAGAGAGCTAGTGCACAATATGTTTTTATCCCAATCCCCACATTCCAGACTTAGATCAGAAAGAATGAACGGCTGTTTGTGGTGTGGTTTTCCAAGAGTTTTAGCTCATCTAATTATTAGGAATAAGAGCCAAGATATTAACGGATCTTAGAGACAACTAAGGACAGAATGGATGAATGCAGAAAGAGGAAAACGGTAAGGCCATCCGTCAAGCAAGCGAGAAACCGATTACAGAAGAAGCTTGAGCTGAGAAAATTAAACGCAGATGAGTTAAGTTTTATGCATACACAGCGTTATTATGAGGCCACTAAAGCGATACAAAGGTGATAATTTATATACGTGTCCCCTCAAATTGGCTGTTCTTCAATTATCGGTACAGTGTGGGAACCCATATTGATTACGAGTGCAGACATATTTTGCATGTTTAGCATCGTGACAACTAGCATCCCCAGAAAACAAGCCTCTCCACCGCCCAACCCAAAAAAGGGACCCCTCCCCTAAAACAGAAACAACAACAACAAATAGAATATGAATATTTTTCTATTCTTCTGCTTGTTGGATTATGAACAGGATATGTATATCATCTTAACTCATTATCTTATACACCACCTCTAATTCGTAACTGGCTAACAAGACTGTGATTCTCTACATAGTCAGAAATTTGAAGTAGAACAGTTAAGCTGCTTGACTGCAAACTGAGCAAAAGCTGGAAAAGAGAGAGAGAGGGAGAGGAAGGAGAAGAATTAACCTGGGTTCCACTAGGAGAGAGAAGAAAATCACGATCCTTCGAAGCCAAGAGACATGAAAATCTAGTAGAGGTAAGTAGCTTACGCTTCTCGTCATCGTCGTCATGAGAGTTACCATTCGTGTGAGATTGAACGGGCTGCTCCAGGCTCATTTCCCTTCTTTCTGTGTCTCAACCCAGCCTCTACTGTCTCTCCAGATGCTTATATTCTTCCGAACCCCATTCTATCCACGTCATTATATCCCAGGCGAAGCTCATCATACACCCTTATGCTAACACGTAGCATTCGCTCCCTTGAAAGAGAAACTGCTATCCTACTCCTAACCTACATTAACTTCAATGCTGCATTAAATGATTGACTGCATCCCATTCAATAAGCCAACTTTACTGGGGTATTTTTCCAATTGAATTATTTTTTATTTTAACTAAGGCCAAAGGACATAATCCCACCCATAGTTTGAGGCGGTGACAGAATCCCACCCGCCAAGTTTAGAAAGCCCGGATTCCCACCAACAGTAAGTACAGGGGTAATTTTGTCATTTTAAAATTAAAAATATTATAAAATAATATTAAAAATTTAAAAAATTTAAAAATTTTTATAAAATTATAAAATTTTGTTATAAAATTATAAAAAATTAAAAAACCAGCCACCGCCGCCGAGCCGGTGGCGGTGGCCCCCGAAAATAGCACTAGGTGGCCGTTCCGACCACCTGGTTTCAAGGGAGGCCAGATCTGGCCTCCCGAATCGACAGAGGCGGCCAGATCTGGCCGCCTCCGCCAGAAAAAAGGCCGAAGGTGGCTGGCTTTGGCCCCAATGGCCGTTTCTGGCCAAGGTTTCGGGCGGAGGTGGCCAGATCTGGCCGCCTCCGCCAAAAGAGGAGGCGGCCAAATCTGGCCGCCTCGGTCGATTCGGGAGGCCAGATCTGGCCTCCCTTGAAACCAGGTGGCCGGAACGACCACCTGGTGCTGTTTGGTGCGGCCACCGCCGCCGGCACGGCGGCGGTGGCTGGTTTTTTAATTTTTAAAATTTAAATATTTTTTTATAATTTTATAAAAAATTTTAAATTTTTTTATAATTTTAATATATTTTATATTTTTATTATAAAATTTTATTAATAAGGGTATTTTTGTCATTTCATAAAACAGGTTAATGAAATTGGATGGAGATTGGATGAAGGGTGGGAATCCGGGCTTTCTAAACTTGGCGGGTGGGACTTTGTCCCCGCCTCAAACTATGGGTGGGATTATGTGCTTTGGCCTTTTATTAAATGCCTCCCACTTAAGAAGTCTAAAAAATAAAATAGCCACATTTATTTTTTGAAAAGATCAAATTACCCTCTACAAAAATAAATTTAATAGAAATTTTAAAAATATAAAATAAAATAATTTTTTTTTAAAAATAACTATCATTATTGACAATGCCATCAACGGTAATAGTTGTTGTTAACATAATTAGATGACTAAAAATAGTCACTTAATTTTATTAAAGGTTAGATATAATTATTTTGATGTTAGTCACCAAAAATCTAATAAAGATAATCAGATCAAATAAGATAAAAAATAGTCAGTATGTTTGAAACCGATTATTTTTTATTATTTTGGATGGTAAAAACAGTCAAATCTAACCACCTTTACCAGATCTTTGATAATCAGATTTAGTTGTCTCTGTCATCGAGACAATCAAATCTTGTTATCAATATAATTAAATAGTCATTTTCAACTATTTAGTTTTATTAACAGTGGCCACCATCATCGAGAACATTGCTGACTACTTTTTAAAAATTTTTATTTTATTTTAAAAATCATTAATAATTTATTAATTTTATTATTATTTTATTATTATATTAATATTATTGTATATATTGTTATAAAATTAGTTTTATTATTTTCTTAATTTTTATTCAAAATGTTAATGGATAAATATTTAGATTTTGTATTTACTTTTTTGGTGAGAATTTGTCATTCAAGGAAACCTTAAGTGGGAATCAGTTGTTTGGCCTTTTAAGAATCAATAGGACTCAAATCTTTTAAAAACGTATTAAATCCTCCCCTAAATCTTGCCACGTAAGATAAAACTAGTTGAAATTGAATCATCAAGGGTGTTTCGGTCATTTTAAAATTGATACTATTTTTGTAGGCTGATTAGACTTAGGTTTATTGATTAGAATTTTTATAGAGAACATTTTACTGGTCAAATGATAATTGTATAATTCAATTCCAACCCAGCTAATATATTTTTATTAAATATAGTTTTATGTAAAATGACAAATTTTAGGCGAAAGGACCTTGTCCCACCCATAGTTTGAGGTGGGCACCGTGCCGCCCCCAAAGTTTCAAAAACCCAATCTTCCACCCTTAGATACTTTTTTTATAATTTTTATACTAAAATGACTAAAATACCCTTTTAGAAATTAAAAATTTATAATAAAATTATAAAATAATTTTTAAATATAAATATTTTTGAAAAATATTTTAAAATATTAAAAAAATTTAAAAAATAAAATATTAAAAAAATTTTAATTTAAAAAAAGTAAGACAGACACGGCCGTCGGTGTCGACAACGGTGGCCACTACTAACGGAATCAGGTGGCCGTTTCCGACCACCTGTTTTCAGGGGAGGCCAGATCTAGCTCCTCGTTCGATGAGACTGCCAGATCTAGCCGTCTCCAGTTTTGGCGAAGACGGTCAGATCTAGCCTCCTCCGTCGGAAACAAGAGCTGAAAACGATCGGTGGGACCATGGCAGGCCATTTTCGACCATTTTCGACCTTTGTTTCTGGCGGAGGAGGCCAGATCAGGCCGTCTCCACCAAAACTGGGGACTACCAGATCTGATCGTCTCCACCGAACGGGGAGACCAGATCTAACCTCCCTTGGAACCAGGTGACCGAAAATGGCCACTTGGCTCTGTTAGTGGCGGCCACTGCCGCCCACATCAGCGGCAGTGGCTGCTTTTTTTTTAATTTAAAAATTTTCAATATTTTTTAAATATTTAAATTTTTTATATTTATATAAAATTTATTTTATTATTTTATAAAATTTTAATATTAAAATGACAAAAATGCCCATGAATTGTTACTGTTCACTAATATATTTAATATTAAATCTAGTTGAAGAGTAAGAAACTGGGTTTTTGAAAACTTGTGGTGTTAGTTTGTCCCCGCCTCAAACTATGGGTGGGAACATGTCCTTTGGCCTAAATTTTATAGATAATTTTGGTATTCTCCAATAGAAAAAGTGATAAACACAAAGATAAGAATAGCAAAAATCATTGCAATCAAAGACATATATTTTATACATTTAAATATTAAATTTTTTAAACAACTAATTCCTATTTAAGGATTTCTTAAATAACAAAGTTTCACCTAAAAAGTTTTCAAAGGCCAAACAACTTATTCCCATCTAAGGTTTCCTTAAATGACAATTTCTCATTTCAAAACTTTAAAAAGGCCAAATACTCACTTATTAACTAAATTTTATTCAATTTTATTAATTTTATTGAAATAACTAAAATACCCTTCAATAAAAAATAATATTAATGTTAAAATAAATTTTAATATAATATAATATAATATTAATAAATTATAAATATTTAATAATATTTAAAAATAAAATATAAATTGAAAAAATAGCTATTGTCATTAACAAGACTGCCATTAACTTAACTGATGGTTGAAATTAGCTATTTGATTTCATTGACAGTCAAATTTGACTATTTCAATGATAGAGTCTGTCGTGAGATGTTAGATCAGACCGTTAAAGATCTAGTGATGGTAATCAAATTTGGTCGTCTATATCATCAAATATGACCAAAAATGGTTGAAAAATCGGAAACAGTTAATTTTCAACTATTCTTAATGGCAAAGGTCATTAAATTTGACCGTTAATAAAACAAAATATATAGTTTCGACTACCTAGTTAAGTTAACAATGACGGTGGCTATCTTTTAATTTTTATTTTATTTTTTAAACTTTTATTAATTTTTATTATTATTTTATATTTTAATTATTTTTATAAGAATAATTTTATTTTTTATTTAAAAAACAAAAATACCCATCCAACCAATTAAATTTATCGGTTGACTTTGATTAAGGGTGACCATCTAGTTCTTTTAAAAATTTTTAGGTGGGAATTTGTCATTTAAGAAAATCTTAGGAGGGACTCCGTCGTTTGTAAAATTAAGGTAATTAATATTAAAAATAAAATTTAATATTAATATAATAGTAAAACAATTATAAAATTAATTAATATTAAAATAAAATTTAATATTAATATAATAGTAAAACAATTATAAAATTATAAAAATAAAAAAATATAAATTTGATTTTTATTATTTATTATTTTTTAAAATTTTTACTAAAAGATAAAAAATATTTTTTTAATAAATTAAACTTAACAATTAACTATTAATTTTAATTAATGGATAGATATTTAATTTTTTAAAGTTTTTTAATGATACTTCATGTTTAAGAAAATTTTAAGTGAGAGTAAATTATTGATTTATTAAATTATACTTGTTTTAAAATAATATAAATATGTTTTAATATTTAATAAATATTTAATTATTTTTTTAATTCAAATAGAATTTTTGTTGTCAGCGATTGATAGAGATAAACAAATTTTCTCTCCCAAGGACAGGAATAAGGATTAAAGTCCCCTTGTCATATTTACAAGTAAGGCACAGAACTTGACCACCCAAAGCTCATTTAAAGACCCTTTAAGTTTTAAAAATTAAAATATTCACCTAATAGTAAAACAAATAGTTAAATTTAATAGTTATATAGTAATATTTTTAAAGTTAGAAAGGTATTTTGATCATTTTATTGATAAAATTTATAAAATAATAAAATAAAATTTTAAAAAATATAACATATTATTTAACTATAAAAAATTTTTAAAAATTAAAAGTAGCCATAGCTGCTAATGCCGACTAAAGTGACTATCGATAATAAAATCAAGTAAGCGAAGATAGCTATTTAGTATCAAAGATGATCAAATTTGGTTACCTTATCTGGTGGAGAAGACTATATCAATTGTCTTTTATTTTGGAGGAAACAACCAGATCTGACCACTTCCACCAGCAAAAGTAGTTGAAAACGGTAAAAAATGACCATTTTTGTCTCCATCGATCATTTTTTACTATGGATGCTGACATAAGTGATTACATCTTACTGCCTTTACTAAAATTGGAGACGACCAAATCTAAGCCCTCCGTCAAAATTGTTTACCCCTGTAACCAAATGACCATTTCTTACTACCTGTTTCAATTAGCAGCAACCACCACTGTCAACGGTGGTGGTTACTTTTTTTATTTTTTAAAATTTAAATATTTTTTTAAAAATTTAAAATATTTTTTTGTTTTTTAAAATTTAAATTTTTTTTAAAAAATGTAAAATATTTTAAGTGTATATTTATATTTTAAATATTATTTTTATAATTTTATTATAAGATTTTTATTTTTTAATAAAGACATTCTAATAATTTCATAAAATATGATAGTAAAATTGGATAGAAAATGAGTAAGGGTGGGTATTTAGGTTTTTAAAAGTTTTAGGGTGGGAATTTCGGTGAAACCTTGGGGGCGAATAAGTTCTTTGCCTTACAAGTAGACATAGTTTTGGTACTATTTGGAACATTTGGGTTCAGTGAGCAGGGCAAATCACTTCACTCCGCCGCAATAAAACTAGTTTCTTTACTATTAACCCACCCGAATTCGTCCCGGGTTCGGATATCTGGTATGTAAAAATGAAATCTCGGGTTCTCGATTTACCTGGGTCCAAGATAAAGAAATAAACAAGTAATCAAAAACCCAAACACACGAACTCTCTGTATCTCTCGATTTCTCCATTAACTCTTTAATCATGCCTAACGGTTCGATTTAACTTCTTCAGCTTTTCTTCGTTACATTGTTAGCCTTAATTTACTTTGCCCATTTTTTTCGATTATTAAATAGCTTAAATTCATTGGCTGTTTGTCGTTATATGGGATTTGAATAAAGATTTTTTACGTGTTTAATAGAACAGATAGAGTCCTATTTCTGGACATCATTATGTATTTAGTTAACTGGACTTTTCTGATTGCAGTTTTCTCTAGATGGATTTGCATGATTTTTGTTTATATAATTTTAATTAAATGAAGTTGTCTGAGCTTCATATACAATATTTGGCTTTGTTTTGAATTTTCTTCTACTGCATTATTGTTTTTTGGTATAGTGAATTTAATGTAATAAACGGAGTTGCTCATTATTCATTTTTATTTTTTATTTTTTATTTTTTTTGTGGCGAGTAAAATTTTTTAGTTCATTTTTTGGCCTCGTTATTACTTTCGTAAATGTAGCTTCGAAGTTCATCAGTGTTTTAACCGAATTTTCTTTTCCATTTTTACCGACAATGTTTGATGAGTGGGATAGTTAAAGCTTGATTTTATTTTCCCGGGTTCACTTTTAATTTTCTTAAGTAGGCTACTGGTATTGTTTTTACTTACACACACACACACACACACACACACACATATATATATTCAGGATTTGCATGACTTCTGTGTAGCCTTGTTCCTTTTGGATCTATTGGAATCTCATTGACTGGCTTCTGGCAGTTATTTTTTGTTTTCTGTATGTTAGAAGTAATTGTTTGCTGAGTATGACTGTTTTGATGCTGTTTATTCTCATTAACAATATTCCACCTGCCATGTAGATTGTTGGGAACTAATAAACTAAGCAGGCAGTGCAATTGTGTATCTGAATGATAAAAGTGTACACACTCTTCTCTTACCAGAAGTTGTAAAATGGAAAAACTTTTCAGTTTTCATTTTATATTTATTTTTAATTGGTATTGGACTCTATTAGCAAATTAAATGATGACAGAGATGGTAGCTGAAAGCTTGTGTGCTTTTCCTCATTCTTTTATGTTCTCGTGGTTTTGAAATTGACTCAGATTAAAGTTGGAGCATGACCTAAGTTTTCTCATTTATCATTATTTGATTCATTCTATTATTGTAGAAGCTTTTCTGTTGACTTTTCTGTTGCATTGTTATAGTGAGTGTAAAATGGCAAAAGGAAGTCTTCTCCAATGTGGAAATTGACACTAGCCTGCCTCCTTATGTTTTTAAGTGCCAATTGTATGATCTAACTGGAGTACCCCCGGAAAGGCAGAAGATTATGTTGAAGGGCGGTTTACTGAAGGTATAAATGGTTTATATGATTCAACGTCGATAAGTTGGTTACAAAGTGATTCATAACTTTCTTTAATAATCGGTTCAAGAAATAGCAACTGATTAATATGTGCTCGATGATTTTATTGGGTTCTGAATTTGCTATTATTGAGGATGGTTACTAAACTCTTAACCTCACTCTTTCAATTCAGGATGATTCAGATTGGTCAACATTAGGAGTGAAACAGGTGAAAATTATTTAGAGAATGCTTGGGTCACTTTTTTGTTTTTTTTCTTTTGTAATGAGGTTCCCAATAATTCTGTAATTTTATTTTGTTTTCTAGGGTCAAAGATTGATGATGATGGGTACCGCTGATGAAATTGTGAAGGCCCCTGAGAAGGGACCTGTTTTTGTGGAAGATCTTCCTGAAGAAGAACAAGTGGCTGCACTGGTAATTAATGACCCAATTTCCTGATTTACTTTGATGGCTAGCCCTTGTGTCTATCTGTGTTGATGTCATTCGATTTTATATATATATTTTGTACTGCTAGTTTCTAGAATCAGACATCATCTTTCTCTCTCTTCATATGCAGAGAAACACAAAGGCTTGCTATTTTTATGAATGAAATCAAAGCCAAGTCTCAGATATATGCCACAAACAAAGAAAATCTGAGAACAAAATTTTCCCATTTTGTGTTTAGGTTAAAAAAATATATTTTTACTGGTCATCACATTTTTTATCTGGTTCTTTATTTCTGTCCTCTTGGAATATCCACACAAACAACTCTTTTTATGCAATGAAATGGAATGCTGTGTTTTATCTCTTTCTGGTAAAACTTACACTATTATCTTGGTTAGCTTGTGAATTATATGTGCCGTTGGATTTTGGCCTGGCCTGAAAGGGTTATTCAGTTGACATTACTATGAACATGTCTCTGCAATGCCAACTGAACTTGGCAACCGGCAAACTGGGCATGCCATGACTTGGACTGGGCAAGTCCAACTTAAACAAGTCTTAACAGGTGCATACCCATTGAGCCATGGCATGCAGCTGTAATCTCTGTGCCACCAAATGTTGCAATGGTTGTTCCTTTCAACAACTGACCTGCTCCCGTTTCCAGTTTTTTCACTCAGAGATGATGAAAGATAGAAGAATCAAGGAAATTCCTTGGGTTTACTTATCTAATTTCCATGATTGTGTTGATATCCATGCTCCATGGAGAGTTGTCTTTCACAACTGAAATGCTTTAGTATGCATATTTTTTTGAAAGATGATGAAGTATTAAAGAACTAGAAATTCCTGGGTTTGCTTATCTAAGTATCGCCATTGTATTGATGTCATTGTTACTATTATTACACTTTTAGCATAGTGATATTAACATGGATATTTGATTTTTTTTTTCATTGCTCTTGACCTCCCCGTTTAATACTTTCGGCCATGATTGCCTGTATTTGCAGGGTCATAGTGCTGGCCTATTTAATTTGGGAAATACCTGCTACATGAACTCCACTGTGCAATGCTTGCATTCAGTCCCAGAGTTGAAGTCTGCTTTATCTAAGTAAATACTCTCCTTTTTGTAAGTGAATTTGTTGATTTGGGATATGTCTTGCGAATTGAGACTGGATTAGCAAATTTTTCTGAATGCCATCTTATGCTCACCATATGAATTTATTTTGTTAGGTATTCACAGACTGGAAGAAGCAATGATGTGGATCATAGTTCACACATGTTGACAGTTGCAACATGCGAGTTATTTAATGACCTTGATAAAACTGTGAAGCCCGTGGCACCTATGCAGTTTTGGATGGTTTGCACTCTTCTCTCTCTCTCATATGTCGTTTGCAATACTAGTTTGTCTCTCTTCTACTTTTAGTGCTATTAGGAATTCTTTACATACAAGGTTTGGTCTTATGATGATGGAAGGTTGTTATTTTAATAGGTTGCATATATGTTTCCCCGGAAATCTTTAGCAAAATTCTAGGAAGTACTAATGTGAATTTCTTGTATTTATTTGAATTGAGTCATATATTGTGAATTGGCTGCCTTCAAGGACAATGGTAGTGTTGCTTTTAGAGATTGCAGAATGTGAATTTTTCTTGTTATTGTTGTAGTATTTATGTTCAGTGTAGTATTATGGAATGTCTTACCTAAAGTGCATTCCATGCATTATATCAGAAGTTGATCCATAAGTCGATGTGATCCACTCTCATGAAACCTCATGATAGTTTTTCATAGATGTATGTCATTTGCTCTGGAAATATAATGGCATATTAATTTTATCTTTTTCACTCTTTTTACAGCTCTTGCGCAAAAAGTATCCTCAGTTTGGTCAATTGCACAATGGGAGCTTTATGCAGCAGGTTGTTGAAGTTTCCATTATCCTGATTACAATTATTAATACTGTCCTGATTTTCAATTACTTGATCTCTATACTTTTGAATCTCTAACAGGATGCCGAAGAATGTTGGACACAACTTTTATACACACTTTCACAGTCTCTCAGATCGCCAAATACCAGGTAATTTAGTGAATATTTGATAGCAAAAACATAGAACAAACCTGGGGTGCACATGGTACTGGTCTCAATGAAACTTATTGCATATACTGATCATGTTTTAATTTTTTTTAGTAATCTTTTACTCCTTTGCTATGTTTCTCCACATTCAAATTTGATTATGGGAATAGTATTGCATTTTGCATTATTCTATTGCAACTATTTTGGTTTATCAGGAATTATTGGTTCACATTTGCCTTTTAGTTTAGCAGTTAGCTATTTATCTTATCAATGCTAATTGAAATGAATAATGTTTTTTTTTTGCAGTGAAAATCCTGATACTGTGAAGAGACTTTTCGGTATTGATATTATAAGCAGGTACATATCTTTAGATGCTTTCATATATCCATTATCATACTTGTAGGCATTAGTTCACATGAAAGTATCAATTTTCACACTAGTATTTGGGCCTTTTATCCAAGGAATTAGTTGTTAGAATTTGTTTCTATACACTTGTTTCCCATTGTTTCTTTTATTTTCTTTTCTATATTCTTTGTTGATACAGGGTAACAAATGTTTTTATAACTTTTTTTTAATTAAAAAAGGGTATTAGCTTGGGCCTTTTTTTGGGAGAAGATTAGTTTTTGAATTACATTGGCTTAAGATAACAATGCACGATACATCGTAGACTAAGAAAAGCACTTGACTTGTTGTGATATTGGATTTTGTTTGGTCAACTATGTCATTTTGTTTTTTGTTTCACTTTGGTATTTTATGCGCTTGGTTTAGTTTTTCAGGGACATTCTTTATTTTATTTTTATGAAAGTGCTTTTGAGAACATGTTACAACTTTTGGTGCTGCTCCTTTCCATAAATTCTTTATTCATGATCTATAGTTTAAGGAGCTTAGGAAATTAGGAATATAGAATTTGCTCATTGATGGTTTTCTTTGCTAGAGTGCATTGTCAAGAAAGTGATGAGGAAAGCTCAGAAACAGAATCAATTTATTCTCTTAAATGCCACATATCACAAGAGGTTAACCATTTGCATGAAGGATTGAAGCACGTAAGTTGATCAACTTACAGTCACAGAGGCCATATATATATTTTTTGTAATAATATGTTATTACACTACATTGAATGATTCATTTGTTTGGCTGCCTTAGTCAGGTTTATGTTTGTTCTTTCATTTAATTGTTATGTTAAATGTATATACATTTGTCTGTCCAAGACTAAGATGACTTTGCCTAGGGGCTGCTTTGGCGTTAAAAAAAGGTAGAAATTCTAGCTGCAGATGTTTGAACTTGTGGAATGTCTGCATGTGGGTTTCTTTTTAATAAAAAATGAAAAGAATAAAATGTTTCTTTTGAAATGGTTTGCTAGTTTTGTTTGCCTGCAATTATACATGTCATTTACCAAAGTAAATCTTTTTGCTTAGCATGACTTCTGATGACTCTATTTTGATATAGTTTTGTATTAGGATGGTCAAAATCCTGCATCATGATGAGCTTTTTTGCTCTGAACATTAAACTAAAAATTGAACTTATCTATGAAATTTTATATTGGACAGCTCCAAGGAACTGTCAACTGCTCACCCATAAAATTGAATTCTTGCTACAACCTCCAAATGGCTCCATGAGCTCACAAATTCTTAGTATAACTTTAAGGGTACATTTGGTTCAGGCAATTTTTATTACAAAAATTGAAAGATTACTACAAAAATAGATTAACTGAAAGATTATCAAGTATAAATTATTACTATGTCTAGTAGAATTTGATATGTATAAATAATTATTGTGTTTGGTTGTCAATAATAAAATCATACTAATATATTATACTGCTTAAATGCCCTTGAAATATTATTAGGTATAAATTAGTATTGTTTTTTGGTTAAACTAACATGTCTGTTAAATATTTGTTTTTTGTATTTTCTAAAATATTTTCCATCTTAATAATATATCAGAATTTTATTCATATTGTCAAATTATGAAATTAATTAATTAAATTATATTTTTAAGTTGCTATCTTATTGCCAATATATATTTTTTATAATATTCTTTGTGATACTTGTTATTTTTACTAAAGATAAAAGTACAACAAAATTAAAATTATCTTGGTAATCTTTAATGGTAATCAGATTATTTCCTATATGACCTACCACATCACTCTTGGTAATAGAAGATTATCAAAATTTTTTGTTACCTGACAAACCAAATAAAGTAATGACAGTGATAAAACATAAATTACTAAAATAATTAAATATTACTTTAAACCAAAGTCTCCCTGAAGGACATTCACAATGTTTCCATAGTAGATTTGCAGTTAAAACCAAGAAGCTTTCAGTAACTCATTTTAAGTATGACTGCCTTTTAGTTTCTAATGCATGCCTCAAATATTTTAGATCTGGCCATCATAAGATTATGTCTATGCAGCTCCAGTATATCTTTGAATGTTACTCCGAACAATTAGCACTTTGATATCATGATGAAGAAAGTATTACATTAATGTTAAATAAAATACTTTTCCTCTTTGTTACTTTTGCCACAAATTAAAAGAATTGTGTTGGCAATTAGCTTATTTCAAATGTCCTTATTTTTTAAGTACTGTCAGCAACTTACTAGATAGTGAGTTTGAAATTATTACATCTACTTGCTTTGTGTGTGTTTACTTACAGATAAATCAGAAATTCCATATGTTTTCAAAAAGTGAATCTTTCTGTAATTACTAAGAGGGAATTCCTTCCTAATCTGCTACGCAGATGGTATAATAACCTTGAACTTCATATCTGTAATCAATTGTGTGAATATTCTCCACTTTTCATGGTTTTCCTGAGAAAAAGTGAATAAATATTTCCGTGTTCTTTATTATCAATCTCTTATGCCATAATTTTCCTATTAAATCTTGCTCCATGTAGGGTTTGAAATCGGAGTTGGAGAAGGCTTCTCCTGCCTTGGGTCGTAGTGCTATTTATCTGAAAGAGTCTCTTATTAATGGTTTGCCTAGGTATGAAGTGGCTTTTAATTTGCAGCAAAGTATTCACCCTATGGTAAATCCCTAATATAATGTCGGACTTCCTGAGAAGTTTTGAAGTCTGTCCTCATTTAACTATTCCAAGGTTAGGTGTGTCCTAATAGCCTATTATTTCATTTTAAAGGTACTTAACCATTCAGTTTGTCCGCTTTTTCTGGAAAAGGGAGTCAAATCAGAAAGCCAAGATTTTGCGGGTATGTTAGTTTCCTTGGTTTCTATGTACTTGGAAAGTTTTATTGTATGTTGTGCTTGTAGCAAATGAATAAAATTCAATTAATAATTATTGTAGGTGGCATCATTAGTAGTTTAATATATTAATAACTTTTAGAACAGCAGCAATACTCTCTATTTCATCTTGTCATAGAAAATGCCAAGAGGAGAGGTAAGGGAACACTCTTTAGCATTTTTATTGCGGCCTGAACTAATGTCTTTTGGTAATGAACATTTGTTTTATCACATTAAAATTTCAGAAAGTGGACTATCCACTGGAGTTGGATGTTTATGATTTTTGTTCTGATGATCTTCGCAAAAAATTGGAAGCCCCCCGCCAGGTATAGCCTTGTCTTTTGTTTTTGATGAGTTTCTGTTTAACCTCAATTCATTGATGACATTTTTAAACTCTCAGAAGCTAAGGGATGAGGAGAGAAAGAAGCTTGGTCTAAAATCTAGTGAGAAGAGCTCTGATTCGAAAGATACTGATGTCAAAATGAGTGAAGCTGAGGTGATATGACAATCTATTTATGCATAGATTATAAGCATATGCTGATAACTCATAGTTTTACTACTATCTTTTTCATAGGGATCATCATCAAATGGAACTGAAGAATCATCTATAGCTACATCTCAAGATGGTAAGAACCTATGTAATCATCCAACTTTAAATTATTATGCCAGTCTGTTATTGTTTGGGAAGTAGATTATATTTCATGCAATGTTGGACTTATCTGAGTTTATCCCTTCCACAAGTGTAGCTTTCCATTTATGCTGACCTACCATGTGCCTCAGGTGTTGCCTCTGTCAGAGACAACGAGCCACAATTAACCGGGGTTTATGATTTGGTTGCCGTACTAACCCATAAGGGTAGGAGTGCTGATTCAGGACATTATGTTGCTTGGGTCAAGCAAGAAAGTGGTCAGTTCTGTGATACATCATATTAAATACTTGTCCATCTATTAGTTAAAAACTTATTTCTTATTGTTCTTAGGAAAATGGATTGAATATGATGATGACAATCCTATTCCACAGCGAGAAGAAGATATTACTAAACTGTCTGGGGGAGGTAAGCTTTGGCTCAGTTTAATGCGCCAGCATCATAGAAAATTCTTCCTCACTTTTGGCGTGCAAGCGCAGATTGACAAATAGATACAAATTATGTTGTCTTTTCATTTTTTGACTACCTTTATCTTTCTTTTTCTGATGATGTTTATGTATACTGATTTCAGGTGATTGGCATATGGCATACATTTGCATGTACAAGGCTCGAATTGTGGACAAGTAGTCCTAGTTTAGCCTTGCAATTCAATCTGGATTATCCTTTTTCCAAAATCACACAGAAACATTTGCAGTTTGAGAATTAAATTGTGATTGGTCGATAGAATTTGACAGAACTGTGTTGTACTATTAAAGTATGTGTTATATATCTCTGCTTAAACTTACATAGTTGCTTCTTCCATTGATTGAACTTCTAATCAAATGATATAGACATAGATTAATTGTTTTTCAGAAGAATATTATTACTCGAAAAAATAATATTTATATCTTTTAGATAAAAATGATGCTACACTAATTGTTTTGGAGTGATGTTTACATAAATATAAATACTACATGGAATATTATTCTAAACTAATGTATGTCACCGTCAAATGTATTGGTAGAGACGCACAGGATTGGAGTATCATTTTTGATTGTGAAGGTAGGCTTCACTCACTTTTGAGGTTGTATGAATTGTAAGATGGTAACTTCTACTGGTAGTCATCCTTCCAGTCCTTTCAGAGACTTGGTGCTGTTCAATTTAGAGATATGTAGCATGAATATGAGTTGGAAATGTCATTTTTGTCACTTGCTCTAATATTAATGAAGGAATTGACATAAATATTATGTTATTATAAAAATTTAAGTATTTAATACAAAATTTTGGCATGTCTTTATATTGTTACTGTAATTTAAAATGAATCAAGAAATTATTATCACTGTGGTCTTGGTAATTGGTACTATAAGTTATCAAGTTTTTGTCTATGGAGTTATCGAATTTAAGAGAAATATGGTAGACAGAATTTCAGAAATACCTTGTCATTCCTTCCATTCCAAATTTTCTCTAAAAAATGTCTAAAAGCATGGCCATGGTTCCTTTGGAAGATGCTGAGGCTACCCTTTTCAACCCTTCCATTACAAATTTTCTCTAAAAAATGGCTAAAAGCATGGCCATGGTTCCTTTGGAAGAAGCTGAGGCTACCCTTTTCAACTTCACCATGTTGAGAAATCGGTAAGAAACCACCACAAGTAGATTATGAGTATAACAAAAACCACACTTCACTTAAATCATCTCCTCAAATGGGGCAAAAATACCTATGAATACAATGTCCATAACCTATTAATAAATCCTCACTCAAATTAGGAGATCAAAATCTAATATTACAACATTTTCATTTAATTAGCTCTCTTTGAAGAGTGAGCAGATGAGTCTGATTTCTCAGCCAAATAATGCTCAAGCATATCTTCTTCATCATCTGAAATCGCGAGAAAGATAAATAGTTTTCTTGTTAGATACAACAGAAGATAGTGCTTACCAACCTTAATAACATATCAAAACTTGGTAATATCATGTGACAAAGCAATGAAATAGGTAAAAGATTTCAATTCACCTTCAAAATCATCATCATCAAAATCAATATCTTCGTCGTCATCCTCATCATATCCTTCATTGACTGCGGTCGCACCTTTCTGTGTCAGAAAATGAAGTTACCATATAATGCAATATTCATGTACTCATTCCATGACCCTCTCCCATTCACACCCCAACAAGTGAGAGAAGATAATTGAGTAAAAACCCTGAAGGTTAACCTAAGATAT
The DNA here is from genome assembly GCA_026122585.1 of Anacardium occidentale. NCBI lineage: Eukaryota > Viridiplantae > Streptophyta > Magnoliopsida > Sapindales > Anacardiaceae > Anacardium > Anacardium occidentale. Next base: position 353,321 of record JAJEJH010000126.1, on the reverse strand, counting down.
ACAATAAAATTCCTACTTTACTTTTATCAATTAAAGAACTAAAATTATTTTCTTGAAAGAAAAAACCAGATTTCAACTTAAAAAATTCAGAGCAATGCAGTCGTTCATCTAGGGAAGCAAGGAAAATGGTATAGCATCAAAATGACCAAGTATTCAGTAATAATTGTCCTACAGCTTGTGAGTTAACAGGTTCATTTCCAAGGGAAATCTATCTGATTAACTATGTCAAATTATCGAGTTCCTATCAGGTCAGACTGACTCACAAACACTCATTTTATTATTTTTTACTGTTTACAAAGAAACTTATTATTTCAACAAATTTTACTGATTGAAACATGTAACAGAAAAGCACTTTTAGTTAAAAGAAGGTATTAGATTTGGGTGCATTTGAAAAGGCAGAGAGAAGCATGATTTGGAAATGTGATGTACCACAGAAGCTCTTCCACTTTCAAACCACTGTCTGCCAGTCAACTTTTTCTCCTTGGGTGCTGTAAGTGCAGCTTCCGGCATTAATCTGAAAGTTAGTGTAAAGTGATTGATGGTTTTGAGTTACCAAGAAATGTGAGTTCTCCATAAAAGAGAAAATGACAATAATTGGAGAATTTTTCATTTAATTTGCATGTCTCCATTTTTATATACTTGGCAATGACATTATGGCCAGAGAAATGAGAACTAGACCGTCAACAAAATTAGGCAGAAGAAACACATTTTATAGAACTTACTTGGCTCGCTCTAATGCCAACTCTGCCTCAAACCTTTCTCTCCATGCCAAAAATGTCTCAACAGTAACAGGCTCTCCATGTGGTACGATTACCTATTTATTAAAGGAAATGGGCAGAAGAAGAAAGTTTAAGAGCTGCTCCTATATCACATTTGACAAAAACCAGCCCGACTTTAGAAATGTAGGATAATTGAAAATAAATCAAGAATGCACAAAATGAAACATGCAAAACCAACAATGTAACAACCTTCACAAACTATGGATAGAAACTATCAAAGGCTATGCTTATTAACGCCAGCATAAAAAAAAATTGTTATATACTTGAAATTAGTAAATCCATAACCAGAGTAGTGAAAACCCAGATATAGGAGACAGCCATACATCTTCTTTTTCCCCTTCTTCTCCAGCATTGTCATTACTGGTGCCTTGGCTGTATCTTTCAGACAGCCACTCCTTAGCAGATGTAACCAGTGTGTAGACCATGGCCATACCAAGATTTTCAGATGCCTGTAGTATCAAGGATTTGAATCAAAATCTACTGTATAACTACTTACAGTGAGTACATTAATTTTCACCAACTAAAAAAAAAAATTATTATAGGCAGCGCATAGATCAAGTGAAGTGCACTTTTAGAAAGCCAGAACATAGCCCCTCAACATTAAAGTAGAAAAAGTAAAAGGCAACTTTCAAAAATGCAACAAGGCTACCTCTTGTTCAAGCTTTTCTTTCAAAACGTTAAGATCACTTGCTTGTATTCCTTGTAAACTGGAACAAGCATACCAATATCAGTATTCAAATATACAGGTTCATTTGAATCATACATTAAGTGTACAATAGAATACAAGTCCAGAGCTCATATGGTTTGCAGTTGAAGATAAATTCACGTGATATAGACACTGCAGTTGTGATCATTTAAAAATCAAATGATACATTAGAGGTGCAGCTATGCTAGAACCTGTTCTAAACATTAAAAACTAAGAGCAGTAATAAAGAAAAGGTAGTTGTTCTCTGTTGCACAGTTGTATGGCATTATGCAAAAATTAAATAATTTCAGGAGAGCTGAATAAAATTCAACTTGAGGTTGGAGATGAACTAAAGTACAAATAATCAATTTCCTATAATATGTGAAAGGAAGTCTAATAATCTTCTGCAAACTAACATACACAAGAAGCACATACTAACCTTTTTACATTCAGAAGAGGAGGCTCATCTGGATACTTTTCTGTGTGAGAGAAAATTAAAGCCAGCTGAACTGCAAAAGAAATTTGAGCCAAAAGCTTATGGCCAGAGAGAATGTAAAGATCCTAAACTAATTGGCTGAGAGGATGACAATCAACAGAAAGATTATTAGAGAAAAGAGAAACCAAGAAATGCTCCAATTTTATAATAGAAAAATAGTAACCTGGAGTAGTTGTTGACTCGTCTAACTCATCATCCTGTTTAACAGGAGCAATCTTATCAATAGAAACAATTTGACTTTCTAAGCACAATAACACACAAACAGTAGGCATCAATTTAAGTTTTCATGATATATGATAAAAGAATAAACTGTCAAACTACTATGAGGAGGAGTTTATTCAAGTACCTGTGGAGATAGTGTTACTTGGAAGCACCGGTTAGACGTGTTCAATCCGCTCTCAGCAGAGTGAATTTCTAGCATGGAGCACCAGCAGAAAACCATACCTCAGTACATATTAGGAATGGTGAGAAGGAAAATGGCAACATCAAGGATAGTTAATAACAAATGCCCACAAGTGATAAAGCCACAGACCTTTGAATTCATCCATAAGTATTGCTTCTAAAGCTTCAATTTCCATCTCCTGCTCCTGTCCATAGTCTATAAATTAAGACAGAGAGAGAACATTAGAATGGACCATATCAACAAATAAAATTATAAACCAATTGCAACAATAAATCATATTTTGATCACATAAAATGACTATTCTATCAAACTCAAAAATACATGTATCATGCATTATAAGGGCAGCCACGTCTAAACACTATCTTAACACTGTATAAATTTTCATCAATCTATTATTATTATATTTTTGTATACTAGCTACAAAGACAACTATCACATCAACAATCAGCACCTAAATTAATCTACTCAACTGTGACTGCATACCATCAAAAGTGAAAACTTTAAGGTGAGGCTAGCACTTTCAAAATTGTCACAAACATTAATAAGATCCAATTTTAGCGTCTACTTCCCTCTTCAGAGAACCTTCAGCAGCTGGATGGTTCCAACTCATGCAAAAACTAAGGTCAAATGAGAGCCAACAAATTTTAGGGGATAAATATGGATTCGAATAACACTGCTAAAAATAATGTAACTATGCCAGTTACAACTGGAAAATTGTAAGATTTACTGGTCACCAATTATATGGCAGTTAAATGACTTGGAGTTACAATTCATATTTGGCTATTAACATGACACAGCATGCTACCAATGAAACATTTTAGGCAACTAAACCAGTCCTAATACCATATCACCAACACCCTCCACCCCCACCCCAAAACCCAAATCACTAAAAGCCTCCAAAATAATCAGAAATCCATTTGAATTCACAAAACAACCATGCCACTGCAGCTTCAGGGTATCTCAGATTCTGGAAAAGGAACTTCCTTTAACACTAAAAAATATCTGGATGATCAAAACAACGTAAACCCAAAAAAAAAAAAAAAAACTCTCAAAAACAATTACTTAAGCTGAATAAATGAATCAATGCATTGAAAATGAAGCTCAAATATTTGTTAAAAAATATCAATAAATAAGAAAAGAAAATGGTCATGCAGCCGTATTGTATAATTCGTACTCGAAACGATTATAAATATTATTGAATTGCATAGATTGATTCAGTTTGTTGAACAAAAATTTAAACTTTAAATCAAAAGAAGGGAAATAACAGTACCCGTCATGGTTGATATCTTCTGATTTGCTTCTCTGTCTTGGGTTTTTAGTGCTGAATCTACTGATCAATGAGAAGAATAAACCTAAAACATTGTCGAAAACGCACCGTTTTCACTGCGTGTTTAATATTGCTTTGGGCTCCGCTGTCTCCCCATATTGATAAAATTACTTTTTTTTTTAGGTTATTCTTAATGCGATATTAATTTAAATAATCAAAATTTAAATTTAACATACAATTTTTTTTTCTTTTTTTTTTCTTTCTATTTTTATGAATCTAATAAAAAATCTGTATATGCTCGGTCATATGAGATACGCGCACTATGCATAAAATTGAAAATCGCCAACTTCCAAAGACAGTGCACATAGATGGCACGTATAGTGTATGTATCTTGCATATCTATTAAATGACAATAATGCCCCTTAATATATGAAGTACACAAACTGTAAGCACAACTTGCATATGCATACTCTATGAAACACCCTTACCAATTTTCGGCGACAACATTTACAATTTTCAACAATTTTTGGCAAAATCCAACAGTGAAAAATGAAGATTAAAGCTAACATATCACTTTTAAGCATCCTAAAGTAGAGATTAAATTGATTTTGTTGATAATTTAGGGCATTTTTAGTGTATTAGAAATTCGATTTTTTTTAAGTTTATAAACTTGGATTTGTTGAGGATTTTGCTTAGGTTTTTTGTTTGGATAATCATTAGACTAGGTAAAGAAAATGTTAAAATTGATTTGGTGGGTGAAAAAGAATGGGGAAGTTATTATTGACAAGTAGGCATGTTGCATACATGTATCTCACGTGTACTTGTGTTTGATAGGAATAGGGGTGTATTTGCTAGTTTTAAAAATATTTAAATAGGAGGTTTTGTTAGTTTTCCAAAGAAAGAAGGTATTGTGCGATGCATATTACACCTCTCACGCGTCTTGTGATACCTGCAAATGTACATGTGTTTTCAACGATTAAGCAAGACACGTATATAATGCACGCATGGTAGGGTTTTTGTGTAATTTTTAGTGTTTTGGGGGGATTTTATGATATTTTTAATTTTCAAGTGCTACCTTAGGTGTTGTTTTTAAAATTTTGGTTCCTTAAAAGATGACCATATATTTAGAAAATTTAAATAATGATTTATTTGTTATTTGCATATGGTGAGAGATTTACCTAAAATAACTTTTAGGATAGAGTATGACCACTATGAGTTTATGGTGATACATTTTAGGTTAATGAATACTCCTACAGTGTTTATGGACTTGATGAATTGAGTTTTTCAAGATTGTCTGGATAGATTTATTGTTGTATTTATCAACGACATCTTGGTTTATTTGAAGAGTGTAGAGGAGCATGAAAAACATTTGGGGTTTGTTCTTAAGAGATTGAGAGATCGTTAACTTTATGTCAAGTTTAGTAAGTGTGAGTTTTGATTGAGTAGTATGTCTTTTCTTGGGCATATAATGTCAACAGCTAGTATATTAGTAGACCCAAGTAACATAGAGGTTATTCTAAATTGGTCGAGGCCAAGGAAACCTAAAGAGATAAGAAGTTTTCTCTAGTTAGCTGGTTACTATAGAAGATTTATTGAGGGGTTTTCTAATATAGCGAGACCATTGATTGCTTTGACTTAGAGAGAGACATCTTTTGTATAGACTGAGGAGTGTGAGAAGCGATTTCAGGAGTTAAAGTAGAGATTGACTAGTGCTCTAGTATTAGCTTTGCCTCAAAAGGGCTTTAATTATAAGATTTATATAGATGTTTCCTACCAAGGGATTGAAGTTGTATTAATGCAATACGGTAGGGTAATTGTCTATGCTTCAAGATAATTAAAAGACTATGAGTTGAGATACCTTACTCATGATTTAAAGTTGGCTACAATGGTGTTTGCTTTAAAGATCTAGAGACATTAGATGTTACATATATTCAGATCATTAGAGTCTCAAGTACTTCTTCATCTAGAGAGAATTGAATATGAGACAGAAAAGATGGTGAGAGTTGGTAAAGGGTTATGACTATGAGATTCATTATCATTTAAGTAGAGCTAATATAGTGGTAGATGCTTTGAGCAAGAGAGTGGTTTTATCTATGATTTTAGTGTAGAGTGAGTTACAACATGAGATTGTCAGAGAGGACATTAAGATGGTAACAACCAAATTCTTCAGACTTCAGATTGTATCCATGCTATTAGATGATATCAAGGCTAGTCAGATATTAGATATGTGGATTCAGAGTATGGTTCAAAGGGTTTTTGAGGGTACAAGGTTAGATTTTGAGGTTAGAGATGAGATTCTAAGGTTCAAAGATAGAGTCTCTGTGTTAAAAGATACAAATTTAAGACAAAAGATTTTGTCAGAAGCTCATAGTACAATTTATTTAACACATCTAAACAACATAAAAATGTATCAAAATCTTAAGAGAATGTTTTAGTGGTCTAGCATGAAGAGAGGCATTACAGGTTTTGTAGCCAAATGTTTGACTTGTCAGTAGGTCAAGACAAAACATTAGAGATCTTCTGGTTTACTTTAACCTTTGAGGATTCTTGAGTAAACATAAGAAAGTATCTCCATGGATTTCATATTAGGACTTCCTAAAATGTAACATGGTTATAACAGTATTTGGGTAATAGTTGATAGGTTGAGTAACTCTGTGCACTTCTTGTTGATTATAAAAGGTATGAGTACCTATCAGTTAGGCAGTCTATATGTTAGAGAGATTGTCAGATTATATGAGGTTCCCAAAGATATAGTGTTAGACAAATATTCAAGATTTTTGTCAGCTTTTTGGAGTAGTCTACAAAATACATTAAGGACTAGACTTCATTTTAGTTCAGTCTATTACCCTAGATAGATAGTCAGATTGAGAGGATCAATTAGATTGTAGAAGATATGTTAAGGGCCTGTTGTATGAATTTTCAAACTTGTTGAGCTGATTTGTTACTGTTGATGGAGTTTGCTTACAATAATAGTTATCAGTTTACTATTTAGATGAAATCTTTTAAGGCAATTGATGGTAGGAGGTGTAGATAGCCACTGCATTGGGATGATATTGGTGAGAGAGATTCTTTAGAGACAACAGTAGGGTCAGAGATGACTTAGTTGATGATAGATCAGATTCGTGTTATCAGGTAGAAAATTAAACAGGCCCAAATTTGTTAGAAAAATTATGCGGATCAGAGGTGTAGAGAGATAGAGTTTGAGGTTAAAGACTATGTGTTTCTAAGAGTAACTTCTTACAGACATGTCTTGAGATTTGGTAAGAAATGTAAGTTGGCTTCGAAATTTATTGGTCCATCTAAGGCTTTGTAGCATATTGGTAGACTTACAAATTAGCCTTTCCAACTAGCATGGAAAATATCCACAGTGTGTTTCATGTGTCTCAGTTAAGAAAATATGTGAGAGATCCTTCTCATATATTAGAGGTTCAAGATCTGAAATTAGCAGATGATTTAAGTTATCAAGAAGTACTAGTTCATATTTTGTAAAAACTCTTAGAAATAGAAAGATACTATTAGTTAAGATATTATGGAGGAGTCATAGACTCGAGGAAGCTACTTGGGAGGTTAAAGTTGAGATGAGAGAGAGATACCCAGAGTTATTTAAGTAAATTCTGGGGACGAAATTTTATTAAAGGGAAAAGTTGTAATAGCCTAAGGGTAGAACTATCCTTAGTAGAACTATTCTTTTAGACTTTGAAATTAAGGGTAAAAGTGAGATTTTTTGATAGAAAATATATTGAGAAGGTTTAAAGATAAAATAGTCATTTAGAAGCTATATGTGGCTTGTACATGGGTATTCTTGAGAGGATATTCTATGTATGATGCGAAGAGTAAGGAAAATTGAAATTTTCATGAGACACACAACCGTATGCCTAAAACACATGATCGTGTGATATGTTATTCAGCCATATATACGTTTTAGTTTTCATTATTCGCACAGTTCCTAGCTTTTATCTTTTTCTTCTTCTTCTTCTTCTCTGTTTCCCAATGAACCTTATAGTTAAGAAAGATCAACTGATAGCTCAGCTTCAGGTTAGAGATCCAAAGACTCTTAGAAAGAAAGAGCAAGCTTCCATAGCTAGAGGTAAGTATTCCTTTACCTCTTTCACTTTATTTCATAGCATGTTTTCCTTTGTTCTTTGAGTTTAAGTATGCTTGTTGTGTTATGGAGTTTTTTTAGTATGTTGAGTGATTGAATGATGATTTTATAGTTGATTGAATAGCTGACTCTATGATTATGTGTGTACCTATTTGTATACATGTGTTTTATGCTTTATTCATGAAAAATGGTGTGATTGAGATGAGAGTTTGATGAATGTATACATGTTGGTAGAAGCCTTAAGTTAATATTGATGATTGATTGAAGTTTGAAAGTGTTTGGATGGAAAATAGTTGGGAATTCTGGGATTTCTGGGTTTTCAGACGTGTGATTGCAGAAATAGAGTTGAACGTACAACCGTGTACCTGTAGATACACGTCCGTATGACCTCATTTTTGTATGAACACGACCTTGTAGGCATCCGTGTATGTTTGGAAAACCTAGACACATGCCTGTGTGACCTAGACACACGCCTGTGTGCTCAATCCCAATTTTACACGCCCGTGTCGACAAGACATGAGAGTATTGGATGGTAACTACACGCTCGTGCAAGTGTAGGACATGGTTTGATGCCTTGATACACGCCCGTGTGTCTGACACCACATGCCCGTGTAACCAGCCAAAGTTTTATGATTTTATTCCAAAAGCTAGAACGATCAAGAGCACGCTTGACAAATGACCCTATGTGCCTTCCCGTACGCTTGTGTACCAAGTAGTACACACCCGTTGCACCTTAAGAAAAGCACAGAACATTCGTAAAAGCAGACTTGAGCCACTTTAAGCCAAATCTAACCATATAGAACTTATTAATAACAAGACATAACAACATATCATGCATGATCAACAATATAAAACATGACATGTCATATCAGAGTTTTCAAAAACAAATCCAAAGATCTAATAACATGTTTTTAAAATATATATATATATATATACGATATTTCAGATATCAGTTAGGGGTGAGTACGAAAGGGTATTTGTGAGTTCACACACCCGTTCGCAAAGGAAACCAACGTAAGTTAGTGAGGACATGGTCATTGACCAAACTCATTAGAGAGAGTGCTAGTTATGCATCAGTAGATTTTAGTATGATTGAACTCATACGACTAGAATGTTAAATCTTTGTATTCATTAGTATGGCTAGCACAACAGTTATTTTCAAATACTATATTTTTTTATTCAACTTTCAGCATATACTATATGTATATATTCAGGATCTTCGGATCATAATTTTATTTTAGACAAAGTTTTTAGAAAAACCATGCCCAAGGGCAAGCTTTATGACTATTCAGCATACACATAACATCAACATATGCATTTCATGTCATGTATAACATTCATAAGAAACAAAACAAATAAAGACAAAGAACATTACAGAAAACAAATGTATCTCAGAAATATAGATTTAAGAAAACAATAAAGCAGAAAATAGCGTGGGAAGTCATGAAGTCAGATAAAGCTTGAAACTTGCCAGTGTTAGAGATAGGAAACACTTTTTGAGTGATTTTATCACTCACCTTGTTTCCTTTTTGCAGGTCAGTGATTGTAGAGGGTTTGGTAGGAGCGACGAGGTTGTCAGATTTTGGGGATATAGTTTGACAGTAGATAGCATGTTCATGGCTTGCATGTTTTTTTTATAGTTCTAATCATGTATATGTGTGTATTATACTATTAATATATACTATATGAGTAACATATTTTATACATGAGAAACTTAGGGATTTTAAATGCATAATCAGTTTCTTCTTATCATTGTTCATAGTAAATTATATCTATAATTTCTACATGTAAATTTTTATTTAATAACAACTTTTACTGTAGAGATTTTCGCTGTAGGCAATATTATTGTTATATTATTATTATAAATAGTAGTCTACAGTGGCTTATGACGAGAGTCGCCACAATCTAGTATTCCACAAAAAGACTAAACATATAAAAATTGATTGCAACTTCATTTGAGAAAAGATCTTATCCGGGTGTATAACTACTAATGTTAACTTTAGCGATTAGCTTGTAGACATTCTAACCAAGTCTCTTAGGGGTTCATGCAGAATTTATTTATAACAAGTTTGATACATATGATTTATATGTTTCAATTTGAGAGGGAATGTTAAGACTCAAATTGAAAGTTAGGATTATGTTAGATTAGAAAAATTAAGATTATATAGTTAGATTAGGAAGTTGAATATGTTATTATTATTTTTTTTCTCATTGTACTTTATATGTTGTATCAGTCCATTGAGGATTATAAGATGAATTACAATTGTAAAATAGTCCATAAGGCAAGTAGAACAAGGAAACATCATGATCAAGAGAGGTAAATACATTAGTGGTATTTTTGTGATAGTTTTTTCATCTCCCTCTGCCCCGTCCTTGACAACCCCAACCCACCGTATGGCGAACTCATTCCATTCCCACTCCTATTGTCCCCACCTCAAAGCGTCACAACCACTAATTTATTTTTCTTCAGATTTCTCTCTCTCTTTTTTTGGGTTAACTTTTCCATCAAAATTTTCATAAATTTGTAATCAGAAAAACAAATCCATTTCAATAAACCTTCTCAAACAACATACTCATTTCAGTAAAGCCATCTCAAACAACAGAAGCCTTCAATAAACCAACCATAAAATAACTGTTTAGTGAATCAGAAAAACCCACTTCAAATATCAAATTCACTCTTCTTCACTCACCACAAAACAGACCCCATTATGATCTTTTCCTGATCAGTTTCTTAGTCTATTTGGTTGTGAAGAGTGACCATATGGCTTTAGGAGTTGGTGGATGGTCAGGGAGAGGTTGAGATGGGTGAGGTTGTAATAGTGGGGGAAAGAAAGGCTGTGGATGCAACGGGGAGGAGATAGGTGTTTAACAGTTGATGTCACAAGGTGTGAAGTGGGGTGCAATGCAGTGAGGTGTAGTTGGACGAGTCACAGAAAAACAATGTGAGTTGGGTGAGTGAGCCATAGATGAAGTTATGGACTGGGTTTAGGAAGGTGGACAGATATCGAGGGGAGTGAACAGATATGGAATGCAGGAATTGGTGTTTTTATATTAGTTTAATAAAGAAAAAAATCTGCATTAATGGAATTGTTATATTTTATATACATTTGCCGCTTTCCCTGATTTTGTTTGATTTGGCAGAGCATCTATAATGCTTGAGTCACGGCAGGGGCTTCAGAGTTATTTTTGATGTTCCAGGGGGGTTTGAAGTATTTGTGGAAAACCTCAGGGCCGTGCAAGATTCTCCCCAAGATAATATACTCAAGCGGAGCTTCACTAAAAACAATCAAGTCATAAGTGCACAAACTAGAGGACAAAAACAGAAAATGCTGCAAAGGCCTAAAATAGAATCAGCATCTCGGCAATGAATATTATCTAACTGGTAACAATCATTGGATTATAAAGAACGACAAAGACTTTGAGATTGAGAGACTGAGTAGTGATCTAGCCAACCAAGCCAGAGATTAAGACATAAATGCTAGGGGTGTTGATTCAGAGAGATCAAACCAGAAATTGAGAGATTATTTGGATTGAGATAGGCTTTTGATACGCACCTAGAGGTATTTTCCAGACAGGCTTTATCTGCTGCAACTCCTTTCCGGGAACTTTGCCTGAATCTCCAGCACAACTCTCAGTTGAATTCCCTGCACCCACTCAGAACTAGTACCACAGCACAATACAAATGGAACGAATTTATAACACAGACAATCCAGTCACACTCAACTTCAGCAACCAACCGAGCACAGGAATTACAGAAGCAAATATGCATAGCAATGAAGCAGTAAAAATTTCAGAGAATCAGTTAGCCAATAAGATGTAGTAGCACTCGGCAACTTCATTATATCCACCTTTCATTCAACACATCAACATTACCATAGAAGCTGTATAGAAAACATAACAGAAATGAAATATTCAAGCTAAGTCAATTTCCAAAAAATACAAAAAAAAAAAAAAAAAAAAAGAACTCAACAGAAAAAGAAACCCTATGATATTGATTTCCCACAAATTTTCTTCTCAACATATTGCTTGCCCACTACTACTCTGCCCTCCCCTTTTCTATCCAATCCCATAACTATTTTTTGATTTTCTCCATTAGAATCCTGCCACTTGTCACTTTCTTGAACTGTTACAATTGATGATTCAGGACCACCCTCCTCACTAGCTGCATCTTCTTTGTATTTCTTCTCCTTGATCCAGCATGCATCCTGCTTGGTTATAAGTTTCCGATCAGCTTTAGAGAGGGAAGATTGGTGATATAGATAGCTGGATTTGGGAGCAAAGAAATGGATGGAGTGAGAGTTTATTCTCCTTAATTAACTTTAATTCTTTTAAATATTATGTAACAGTAATTGTTTTCAATAGGTTAAGTCCTTTTAAATCAAATATTACTAACATTTGAGGCTGCTTTTAAAATAGCCACAAAATGGTGTCACATAAAAGTGTTTTTCTTCTTGTGTTTCATAGACATGGCATAAAATAAGTTAATCATAAGAAAAACGAAAATAAGAGAAAAAAAAAAAAATAGTTACTTACCTTGTGCAAAATAGCTGTAGATGGCACTGGATACAAAGGAAAAGGGAAATAAAATCATATCCATCCAGAATATTAAGTTCATAAGAACGCATCAGGCTCTAGCTTTGCAAATGCTCTTTGTTCTAAGGTTGAATTTTTCCACGCTCAACAAATCGTAGCATAAGATTATCTGCCTCTTCTGATTTTCCTTCAAAGACTAGTCTCTTGCTCACCTTCTCACATAACTTTAAATCAGGGATCAAATTCCGATTAAACATTCGACAAGCTACTTTATATGCAGACAAAGGAATCCCTTTGCTCAAATAACTTTCCATAAGCACATGGCAAGTCCTAGCATCAACTTTTGAAGCGGTTCTTAAGACTTTAGTCAAGAGTTTATCAGCCTCTTCCAAATTTCCAAAATTACATAGCTTCTCTATAACTTGATTATAAGCTGTTCTACATTTTTGTCTTGAAAGCATCTTCTCCAGTAACTGTAACAAATCTTCCACTCTACCCATCTGACAATACCAATGGATAATTGTCCTGTATGTAACAGCTGTAGGAACCAAACCTTTTCGGAGCATTTGATTACTAAGTTCACCTGCCTCTTCTATTCTACCTTTTTTTCCCAAAGCATCAATAACCGTCGTATAAGTGATTGCATCAGGATGTTTGTTGGTCAAATACATGTCATCAAGCAATGAAAGAGCAGCATCCAAGTCATCATTCTGACAAAATCCATGGATCACAGTAGTAAAGTTCACTACATTAACAGCACATCCCTTGTTTAGGCATTCCTCCATGAACTTTTTAGCCTCATTGATTTTTCCCTCTTGACAATGTGATTGAATTAATAAGTTAATTTCAACTGGTGTTGGAAAAAAGCCCTTTTTAATCATCTCCCTCGCCACATCACAAGCCTCGGATAATTTCTTTTCCCTCCGCAGCCCATGCATCACAACACTGTAACTGATGGCATTAGGAGTCCACAATTCTTCCTCACTCATGTTAATCATCTCTCTAGCCTCTAATGATCTTCCATTACGACAAAGCCCATTTAACAAGGCAGTATATGACACAGTGTTAGGCTTGCAGCCACACTTGTACATTTGCTGGAGCATCTTTTTGGCTAGGTCAAGTTTTCCCACACGACAAAATCCATTAACAACAGCAGTGTAAGTAACTACATCAGGAATACAACCCTTTTGAAACATTTGATTCACCAGTTCTTTTGCCTCCTGTATTCTTCCCTCCTTACAAAAAGAGTGAATAATTACACTATATGCCACTTTATCAACCCCAAATCCTTTATCTTCAGCCTCCTTCAGAAATTTAAGAGCCTCATCACCATGGCCATGCTTTGAGAGCATATGGATTAGAGTAGCATAAGTGACCTGATCGTGTAACAAATTACTATCTGTCACCATCTTCTCCATTATGTCTCTCACTTCTTTAATTCTTTTCTCTTTGCATAGAAAACCCATTACAGTAAAGTAACTAGCTTTATCTGGAGAACATCCTTTATTTGGCATTTCAGTGATCAGCTTCATGGCATCATCAATGCGTTGCAAATCACAATATCCCTTGATCAAAATGTTATAAGTGACAACATTTGGCATGATGCCAACAAGTTGCATCCTTTCAACAAATCTCAATGCCTTCTCCAACTTGTTTCCTACCACCAAAACATGAATTGCAGTGTTACATATCAATAAGTCAGGTTTAATGCCTGCCTTTTGCATCATAGTCAATATTTGCATTGCATTTCTCAACTTGCCTGCTCGACTGTAAGCCACCATTACATAACTAAATGCTTCAGGCCGACAGTTAATTCCCCTACGTACCATAAGCCGAAGGACGCGCTTAGCACCCTGACACAATTTTGTCTTACTGAGGACCTCAAGCATTACATAATATACTGTTGTATCATGTCGATATCGCCATTGTCTATCAGCCCAGTAGAAAAACTTCAAAGCAACACGTTCATCAGCTTGAGAGCGCAAAACAGCACAAACCTGCTGAGACTTGAGGCTTCGTAACAGGTGTCTCAATTCCTGCTCATGCTTTGGGCTCCAAGCCGACCTAAGTTCAATCAACCTACAAACTTCTCTCACTAAAGGGTGTCTAAGTTGATCTTCCTCCAATTCAACTCTCCTAACATCTTCTCTATCTAAACATTTTTTATCAAAAGAATCCAAAACTATGAAAGTATCATCACAATCACTATCATACTCTCCATTGTCTACTTCTTCATCTTCATCAGAATCCTCAACCCCATCAAATCTATCAAATGTAGACTTTTTATTCTTTTCAATGTCACCATGATGACTACCAAAGAAATTCGCATCCCCAGAGTCTTTGTCATAATCACTACTATTCTCACCAAAATCACCTCTTTCAACCAAAAAGGCATCGAATTCGGAGCCTGAACTAGAGTTAAAAGTAAGATTTCTTGATAAAATTGCTAGTATGCCGGTGAAATCAAGAACATCATCAGTCAATTGGCATGCTAGTCGCTGAAAAGGAGAGTAGATTTAGCAAGGACAGCCAGAAAGATATCAAAAAAATGAATTAGCACATATATAATCTCTGTTTTCCCAAAATGTGATTTTACACAATATTGCAATTTCCATCAACTAGTTGGGGCTTGTCAATAATGGGATGACATGGTTTGAAGAAAAAATAAGTTACACATACATTCTGTTACACCTCTATATTTCATTCAGCATCAAGTAGCCAGCAACAAGATAACATTGAAAGGTAATCCAGTCAGCTATACCCTTGTTCTTCTTGAGCAAAATTAAATTTAACATCAATAAAATAACTTTGGCAGATAAGATATACATTATGGAAAAAGAAAAAGTAGAATTGATCATGTGATTTTAACACCAAAATTTGGCATTTTGTAAGACTATATAACTATGGCTAACTTTTTACATTCACCAAGACAACAAAGGGGGAAATTTTCGATGTTCACTATGGTGTCTTTCTTCCTTTTTTTAATTCATGCCCAAAAAATTTACCATAAAACATTCACTGTTCGTGATAAATTAGACCATTAGCAAAGAAATTGAGTGATGTACAAACCAGATTTTTTCCATATTCAAAAGGCAATATTGCAACTTCTGCCATTTTTCCAGCCCAAAAGGTAATTGCCCTGTGGCTATTTGATATCACAGACTCCATCTTGTAGTATGTCTCTTTTGTATAATAATCAACACTGCATTTTTCAGAAAATATTTATGATGTTAAGCAAAAAATATGTATTGTGAGGTACAGTGTTTGAGCTATTCCTTTGGGCAGTGCTGCTTATTAGGGGTATTAAATATAACATATGAATAACAAAAAAATAATTGATTTATACTAAATTACCATGAGTAACTGAAAAATATGACTTACAATATGACAAACAAATAATAAATGACACACATTAGAACTAATACCACAAAAGGTTATAACTACACTTTTTTATTATTTTTATTTAAAGAGTGTACTCATTAACTTATTAGAATACTTGTATTTTTCATTGTCTCTCTCTTGCATATTTTATAAATGCTATAATTTACCATTTTATTTTAATCTTTATGTTTTTTTTCATTTCTATATCCCTCATAATCTGTAAAATAAAAAAGTTACATTCATCTTCTACCTTATATACAATATTAAACTGTTATATAATTTGGGAAAAAAATTGAATAATAGAGTTACCATCCAACTTGAATCTTTTTCAAGATATAATATGAATGCCATATAAATGGAATCCCAACCCTAGAGAATACAATGGTTTAATGTATTGTAGTACTGATACATATATTTCGTATTCATAACTTATGATTATATGACCTACAGACTTATAGAATACTATAAATATTGAATATATTTTAATCAATATTATCAATGAGGTTAAAACAATATGTAACTAAGCTTAATAAGTTGTGAACAAGGCTCTAAATCTTTAATTATGAGGATAAATTACTTGAAGGGGCTTACCAACAAGGTTGATGTGATGAAGCAGAGACAGAAACAAAACGCTCTAGAAATGTTGCGAGTAATGATATAACCTGCAAAAACACACACAAAAATGTTGAAAGAAGGACATCTACAGAAAAACAGAATAAAAAATATACACATATATATTGAGTTAGAGAGAATAGTTTTACCCTTAGTGAAGGTGAGTGACGTGGATAAGAGAGAAGCCAATGGGATTGAAGCGAAGTCAGCGACATGGTTACGGAGGTTTAGGTTTCACACAGAGTTGTTCAGTTGCTTTCTCTAGATTAGCCTAAAATCATAAATGATGCCATATAATTCAAGAAAAATAGAATTAATTTATTAAAAATAAAAAACAAATAACAAGAACTGTGAGTCTTCCGCTTAATCTTTTTCTCTACAAATTCATAATTTTCAGACCCAAATATCTTCTCATTCCAAATCTTCTTCAGTTTTCTTCTTTTATTAAAAGCTTGATATAAATAAAAATAATCATTAGCAAGAAAATCCACAGAAAAGAAATAGAAATTTTATAATCTTCCCTATCTACCTCATCAAAGTGCTACTTAGTTGTCTCCGGTTTGAGGGTGGTAATGATTTATGGTGGGGTTGGGGAAACTGGATGTCAGTCTAAGTAACCCTAAAATTCAAATCTAAATAACATCTGTTAAATAGGGTGTAACTATCATTTTATTGCAACTTACCCATTCTTTGTCAAACTCCTTTCGCATTTGTGAGACAACGTCAGGTTGAGCACTAAATTTGGAATTAAATTTATAAAATTTCAAGTCAAATTGACTGTATGAGAGATATTATGTTTCAAAACTCTAGTATTGCAAATATTTGATGAATAAGATTCTGAACCACCTCCACAGAGAATGTGTTGGCATCACCTAATATAAGGTTCAGGACCCAAATGAATAGCTGGAATACCCTCTTCGATATTTGCATCATCAAAAAATGTGTCTATAGAATCACTTGATGCAGAAGTGCATTGAGGAACTCTAACAGATCTTGGTGCTAATCTCCCCATCTTCTCCATTGGAGTTGAAACTATGGGCATCAATCATATAGTTAAAAATATTTTAGGTAGTAAATGTAGTATAATTCTCTATTTGTAACAATAAAACTATGAGTATACAATTTTGAGTACTCGTGTACCTAGATGTAATGTCATTATATAATTGGTACATAATCAGATTATTTTGAATTAAAGATAAATTAATATCCAATTGCATGATAACACATCATTTAAGTACACAGATGGGTACTCAAAAATGTGTGCACATAATATTGTTTTATTCGTAGTATCTTGTTACGATAACATATTCTTAGCAAAAAAAATATTATTGTATCACTAATTTTGTGTGGCAGTATTTATAGACATATGTGTTCTCCAAATAAATGAAAATATACAAAAAAAAATCATTTCCAACTCTTCCTTGCTTTGACATAGATCACATGGCACCAAAGAATAAAGTTTACGCCTTCCTTGACTGATTAGCTAACAAATTGGATAACATCAGAAGTGATGTATCGCAAATACAACAATTTCCCACATTGGAACAAGCTTATGCTCATGTTCCATGAGACATTAGAAGATAGATATGACCAGAGCTATTATGGCCTTTAAAGGAGAAGATAGGATACTCATTGCTAACTACTCTTCATAGCCCTAAAATAGGACGTCCATCCTCATATGGGGTACTTTAATCAAACAAATTGGTGAAAACAATGTTTTTCTTGATGGAAATTTAGAAGAGACAGTCCACATGACATAACCTGAAAGGTTCAATAGTGATACTAGCAACTATCAACGAGTGTGTAAGTTGAATAGAGGTTTGTATGGGTTGAAGCAAGCACCTAGGACATGGTTTGAGAAATTGAAGAAAACATTAGTTAAATGGGGTTTCAACTAGTGTTGTCTTCAATCGCATATGCCAGCCTCTTTGTCTATAGAGATCAGCATAAAGTTCTTATACATTTAGGTAACATTCTCATTATTGGTAATTATAGTTGTTTGAATGGACAATTGATGACCCATCTAAATGAAAAAAAAAAAATGCACTTAAAATGTTGGGTGCTTTAAAGTACTTCTTTGGATTTGAGGTAACAAGAAACTCAACTGGATTACATTTGTGTTCAACTAAGTATGCCAAAACCTTAGAAAAGCAAACATGCTTGAAGTCAAGCCTTTTACAACTTCCTTTGTCACTTATACTAAATTGTTTAATGAAGATAGTGACCCTTTTGATCAACCCTCAATTTTTAGGTGTACAAATGGTGTTTTGCAATATCTTACCTTATCAAGATCTAGCATAGATTTCTCTATCAATAAGCCAAGTCAATTTCTACAGTAGCCAACACTTATTTAGTGGCAAGCTTGCAAAACAGTACTAAAAATACATTAAAGGAACAATGGATTTTGGCTTAATTTTTTTAGCAAACTCACCTCTTCAACTTGAGTGTCTTTGTTAGATGCGGATCAAGCAAGTAATTTGCATGATAGAACTTCTACAATTGGGTATTGCTTGTTCCTTGTTGCAAATCTCATTCAATAGAGTTCTAAGAAGGAAAAGGTGGCTGCTCTATCGTCATTACATGTTGAATATAGTACGCTTACTCAGGCTGCAACTGAAATCGCATAGTCTATTTTCTGAACTTGGCTTAGCTTTTACCTCACTACGAATCATTTGATGTGACAATCAAAGTGCAAACTCCTTAGCTTCAAATCATGTATTCCATGCTCACACCAAACACGAAGAATTGATGCACACTATGTGAGAGATCAAGTTCAAGCATGAAGATGGTAATTTAATATGTTCTCACTAAATTTTAGAAAGTTGATATACTTACTAAAGCATTGCCTACAACTAGGTTCTCTAGTTTGAGAACAGAATTACAAGTAAGCAACCTTAATATTGTGTTACCAAACGCTAGAATATGTTGGAAAAGTCTCTCTCAAGTGAAATTGCTGAGGAGAAAAGCAACAAAGTCATAATAGCATTCTTTCAGTATATGTCAAGTGCAATCTCATCATCAGATAAGCACAACATTGTTCAATCATATCTATAACAATTGTAGTGTTTCTAATGTAGAAAGTTGTGTTCTGTCATATGTAGTTGATAGAGAGTTTGAATTATGGGGGGAATTTTGAATAGATAAAGAAGAAATGTGTTCCACAACATTTCAATTGTCTAGGAGCTTGAATAACGGGGAATGTTAAGAAGTTTGAGTATAGAAGAAGACTGCATAAGAAGCTTGTATGATGGAAATAAAATATTGCAAGTATAGAGTTTGTTAAGTACAATTGATGACAACATAAAAGAGTAATGTATCAACAACCCTTAATCCATTAGTGATTAAGTGAAAAAGTGAGTACTCACCATTTTACTAAAACAAATGAGGAGTCTTGTGTTTACAAATCGAAGTTGAGGTCTTCTTACCTTGAGTGAACCATCAACATTTAGGTTTTTGCCACAACGATTTACAATATGATACTGTTTGACAAAGAGACTTTTTTCTTTTTGGTTATCTAGAATACACATTAATTATCAAATTAATGAAAATTAAAACAAAACAAATGTATATAATTAAAGATAATTATGTTATTATATTTTGATATAATATTTAAAATTAAGGTTTTATCAATTTTGAAATTGTATAAATTAATATAGGTATTGTTAATTAAATAAATTATCGACTAAAATGTTGTATTTAAGATAAAAATCAATTGTTTTATCTTTTTGCTTACATAAAATAATCAAATTAAGACAGAAGGAAAAAACAAATTTAAGATATCTTAATCTACTAAAATTAATGACATCAAACTGAAGATCAAAAAACAAACAAGTCTTAAGTCAATAAACATAATCGTAAGTTTCTCTTGATAATCATCTATAGTCAGATATTTGAATATCTTTTATTGTTCCTATGATTTTTCTTATGAGTTCCTTTATTAAAATTGCTTCTGTTTGGGAATATTCTTATATTATGTATTAATTAAATCATGATTTTGATTATAAATGGTTGCAATTATTGAAAACTACAGTAAATTACTTATCACAAAATAGCGATTAGATCAAAAGGACACCAATTATATGATTTAGATTGGAAGTTAATACCAAATATCAATAACACCAGTAGGTATGAAACTATCACTTTTAATCTAATGAAAAGACTAAACTTTTGTTTTTTTCTTTATTGAAGGTTTCAGATTTTGTTATTGAATGGACAAAACTTTCAAATTCTCCGATTAAAAGAATTGAATTTCTAGATTTTCTTATAAAATTGATCAAATCTTCAACTTTTTTATTGAAGGTACAAAATACTGAAGTGATTTTCACGATAATGTGAAAATCTAACCCTAAATGAGTGACCAAGAAAATATTCAAACAAAAATATTGATTAATTATTAAGAGAAAACAAATTAATTTTCAAAAAGAAATGGATAGATAAAGCAGATGAAAAAAAGAAAGAAAGAAAGAAAACATGAGCTAGATGCATACCAATATCTCCTCTTCAGAAATCAGTTTCATGGGAGAAAAACTAACAGGTCAGGGTCATGAAGAACCATCATTTTACAAGATTTCTGTCTCACCTTGTCATGACTGCATTATTTTTAAACCATGATGTTGCAGTTTGACCCCCGAACACAAATTCTCCTAAATATTGCTGGAGAATTCCTCTAATATTTATACAGTCGGAAAATTAGTGTCAAAGCACATTAATTTACCAAGGAATGACGTACTTGTGAAGGCAGGATTACTTTTAGACTTGGTGTTTAATTGTTTTCATGTTGCACATACGCCTGCATTTGGTTATAATGCAATTTGATTCTTATATGGCATAGAGTAAAATGATTATTTCCTACAACTATGAAGATGTGATTGATTATATTTCACAAATTTCCCTGATTAGGATGCTTTACATTTTCTTAGGGTCTTTTTGGCTGGACTTTTTTATTGGTAAAAAGAGTCATTTTGTTTATTCTAGAAGCACTTTCAAATTTATTTTTTTTTTCAATTATATTGGATGTGCAAGGCAAAGATTAGACCAGTACTGGTTAAGGAAGCATTCTTTGTTGGGTTCTTCTGGATTCAGCACTAATACTTGATCTATAGTTAACTATACTATCTACAATCTGAATTGCATTCTCTCCATTGGTGAAATGTACAAGCCTGAAGCATATCCTCAATAATTTGATGTATCCTCTCAAAAGTAATCATGAACTCAGACTATCAATCTCTTAATTTTTGTCTTTCAAGTCCTCTCAGTTGCCTTGAGTGAAACTTGTAACACACAAAAAGGACAGAAAAAGTTAGAACAGCTAAGAAATTTGAATGAAAAACTAACCACCTTAATATCAATTTGGTCCTTATGTTCTATAATCCCTTACTCTCACCCTTTAAGATATCACCTATTACTTTATGGACTTTCCTCCAGCTTTTAATGCAAAAAACTGTTGAATGTTCACATCGTATTTAATTTCAAATATGATTCATAATACAATGAATTCAATGAGTTCTTTTGACTCTTCATCTGAAAATTAAAAATATTCACTATAAATATAATCAATAATATATATATCATTAATGATAATCTTATAAATATGAAATTGATATATCCCATTTTTACATATTACTATATTATTATTAAAGCAAAATTAAAGGCAGACTGCAATTACTGAAAGAATCATATTGTATAGTAAACTCTTTTTGTGTTAATCATATCTAGGTTGGGATCAAATGAAAGTTAATCAATTATATGATTAAATCCCTAAACTTTGTGACTTGCATATCTTTGAACATCAGAAAAGCTCATATTTATGAGTGCAATTTTACAAATGGCATTAAAGGAAGGCTCTAAAGCGCTTCTTAATAGAAATTTGCGATGCATCATCAGATTGCTTTCACAGATGGCCACCAATCTGACTCCCAATTTTGGAAAGCCAATATGACTAACAACATTAAGATTCACAGCCATTGAAGAGCAGCAACTAAAATATCACATAGATATGGTACCATTGTGACAACAGTTTACAGAGAATAACTAACCTGTTGCTCTAACTGGCAATTGCACCCTTCAAGTCTTTTTATAGTTGCTTGCTGATCTTTAAGTGACTGGCTTCTGTCCTGAAGTCCTCCATCTTAACTTTGATAGTCTGATTTTCTGATTTTCAGATACTGGTTCAAACAATTTCTTATCTTGCTCCTGGACACAAGAACTGATTTACTAATTAACAATTTCGGATTTTCTTTTGCCTCTGCTTTCTAAATTGAAACAAATAACAAACCATAGCCAAGTTGCAAAATACATAGTAATTTATTATCCTTAACCAAGTACAAATCCTTACAAGACGCAGAAACCATATTAAACATATATATTATGAAAAACAAACAATAGCTTCAAAAAGCTACAATAATATGAATTTTAAAGAATTAACAATCTTATTTTAGCAGTATAAAGAGGTGAATATGACAACAGTGGTGAGAATCAGCCACTTATGATGTATAGATCCTTGGTTTAATTTAAGGCAGCATTATGATTAATATATACATAACTTATACACAAGGTATTTTAGATAATTAAGAGTGTTACTTACCTCCAGCTTATTCATATCAATCTTGATAAACACAGTGCCTGAATAAATTCTTTAATCTACAGTTCCAAGAATTTAGCGTCTACTTCCCTCTTCAGAGAACCTTCAGCAGCTGAATGGTTCCGACTCATGCAAAAACTAAGTCAAATGAAAGCCAACAAGTTTAAGGAAATCTCTTACAGCCTAGTTCATTAGTTTAAGCACAAAAATATGGATTCAAATAATACTCCTGAAAATAATGTAAATATGCCAGTTACAACTGGAAAATTGTAAGATTTACTAGTCACCAATTGTATGGCACTTAAATGACT
Organism: Anacardium occidentale; assembly: GCA_026122585.1. Lineage (NCBI taxonomy): Eukaryota > Viridiplantae > Streptophyta > Magnoliopsida > Sapindales > Anacardiaceae > Anacardium > Anacardium occidentale. The sequence continues at coordinate 330,172 of JAJEJH010000126.1, read as the reverse complement.
TGGAGTTTTAATTCATATTTGGCTATTAACATGACACAGCATGCTACCAATGAAACGTTGTAGGTAGCTAAACCAGTCCTGATACCGTATCACCAACACCGTCCAACCCCGCCCCAAAATAACCAAAATCACAAAAATCCTTCTAAATAACAAGAAATCCATTTGAATTCACAAAATAAGCATGCCACTACGGCTTCAGGTATCTCAGATTCTTTCAAAGAACTTCCTTTAACACTAAAACAAACGTCTAGATGATCAAAACAACGTAAACCCAAAACACATCTCTCAAAAACAATTAGTTAAGCTGAATAAATAAATTAATGCATTGCAAATGAAGCTCAAATATACAAAAAATAAGAATAATAATAATAATAACAACAACAATAACTAAGAAAAAAAAGAATCGTTTGTATTATAAGAACTCAAAACGGTTATAAATATCATTGAATTAAATTAATTGATTCAGTTTGTTGACCAAATATTTTAACTTTAAATCAGAAAGGAGGGAAGGAACAGTACCCGTCATGGTTGATGATGTCTCCTGATTGGCTTCTTCTGTCTTGGGTTCTTAGTTATGAATCTACTTATACAAGAGAAGAATAAACCTAAAACACGGTAAAAACGCACCGTTTTCACTGCTTGTTTACGATTGCTTGTGGCTCCACATATTTATCAAACTGCTTTTGGGTTCTTAGTTCAAGGATATTTTATGGCTAAATCATTATTTCCCACCAACAGGTCTGATAAAAAAACAAATTTTCAAGCATCTAAAGTTCCAAAAAAAGTCGTTTTTTCTCATAATTTAAATTAAGTAATATTAATATTATTTTATTTAAATATTATAATAAAACTATAATAAATTATTATTATTATTTTATTTTTAAAATTTAAAATATTACTATAACACATCTTTTAAACTTAATCATAAATAATATGGTAAAATTATTGATATAATTTTTTTTTAAACTTGCTAAGGGAAATGTTTTTTTTTTTCTAATCTTGCTTCAGGAATTATTATTTTTACCTCATATATTTTAAAATTTTTTTATAATCTCAATAATTTATAATATGATATTTATATTCTTTAATTTATTAATTTTTGTTTAATTCTTTAGGATGTAATTATAATTTTTGAAACTATTGAGGGGTTTATTAAAAATTTGGAAAAAAACCCGAAAATATTTTTTGAATTTCCAAAAACCCTTTGAAAAAATTTATTAAAACCTTAATTTTAAAAATTATAATTTATTCCAAACATTAGATTATATGTTAAGAACAAAATTATATATACACTACCAGTAATTTTTTTATTATTTTAATTAAAATTAAAATAAATTAGGGGTACAAAATTATGTAATAAAATTTTAGGGGTAAAATATTACTTAGTTTAAGAAATTTTTGTCTTTTTTAAAATTTTATAAAAAAAATTAAAATTTTTTTTTAATAAATTTAGCAAATGGTGGAAAAATTATTTTTTCAAACTTGAAGATGAGTCATACTTTGTGATCCTAACTCTGTAGAGGGACTAGATTGTAATTTTTGATACTTGGGGTCGGAAGAATTTTGTAGAAGTTAAGGGTGCAAAATGTCATTTAACAACTTGTTAAATAATTAAAATTAATTTATTAGTTTTGATTGTGTGATGCATGTCACGTAAAATATACATGGTGCTCAATACATAAACTTATAATCTATCTTTTGTTTGTTTTTTAGGTTGTATATAATTCTACATACGACTTATGTGTCTTACCTCCTGTTGGGACTTTAATGTACATTTTTCTCTCATCTCTCTTTTATTGAATATAACTTGAGATTTACTTTTTATTGATGTAAAATAAGATAGGGCATTTCATTTCTATTTTTAAAATAAATACAATATAAGAAATGTTTGTAAAATGTACTTGAAGATGAAGCTGAGGAGAGACATACGTGAAGACCCGAAGATTGAAGACAAAACCTAGGTAACTTCCTGATCCCTTTGGTCAAGGTTTCAACTCTAGATTAAGTTGATTAAGTTAAGTATCGACACTTCCTATTTATGTTAGAATCGATGTTTAGGTTTTTAATATCTTGAATGTTAATCACCTCACATGTAAAGATAAAATCAATGAGACCAAATAAACCAAAAATCCCTTAACAAATATTAAGTCATACTTGATAGCTTTCCAATATAGATTTTTCATTAAGCTTTTGTGCAAACAGAAACCTTATTTGTCAAAGTGAAGAGTAAACTCTCTACTAGGTAGAAACCTAAAAGTAGTCCATTTTGGGTTTGACTTAACTACATTAAGCTTCATTTGTTCACCAAAACAACGGTGGAGTTTTATTAAAGGCTAAGTTAAGGGATGATATCTTATGACGCATGGTGATATGTTAATACCTAACCTTCTAATACCAAAAATTGCAATTGAGGTTGCATTTATTTGTTATGGTAACACCTGACTTGAGACTATAGGCTTTTATCTATTGGTTTGGTGACCTACTTAATTGGGTCGATTGGGCTTGTTCACTAAATAAAGGTTTTAGTTGATTTGGATAGGATTTTGGTCTATTAGGAATGCTTGTTGCGACTTCCTTAATACAATAGTGAAGATTGTTTGCTTGAATAAAATAGTGAAAACATTTAATTAATAAAGTCCATGTTATTGAATATAATAAGTATATGACTATATTTTATCTTATTTTTATACCTAATATATGATCCGAGTTTCATTAATGCACTTGAAAACCAATTTTGAATAGACACAAGATTCTTGGACTTGTATTGATGTCTTCAAGTTGTATTAAAGGAAAAGGAAATCTCGTATATTGTTGTATAAGATCCACCTATTGAGCCCAAATATGGTTCCATTATGAAAGAGTTTGATACATTGGAAAAGCACATCAATGCTTGTTTGCTTGCAATGTGAATCATATCCTCCTTTATGACTCTTAACCTGCAAAAGGGGTTAGATACTAGTGGGTAAGAATGCACCATGTCTAGTATTCTAAAATGCATTTTATTAGGTTAAAGCCTAATAACTTATTTGGTTACAATAATGATACTAATAATTAAGCAATACATAACTTGATTGCTAATTTAAGCACGGTAGTAACACTAATGTTAAGCAATTAACATGTGACAGAAGAGCAATGGATAAACAAGCATACAGAAGTATGAAAGATTGAAAATCAAACTAGTTGCTTGATAATAATAATAACACTATTGGTTAGGAAACTGACTTGAGTTAGTTGAAATATGAGTCAAGTAAGTTGTAAAATTGAAATTTAAAAATTGTTTAACTATGATAATGAAGCCACTTTTTAAAAAATTAACTCGAGGCATGTGATTCATGGTTGAACAAATATATTTGATCATGCAAGTGAACTGGTGTTAAGTAATTAACGCAAATCATTTAAGCCATAAATCAAATGTATCTTATGATGTATTCCGAAGGGAACTTCATAATATTATCTATACAAGATAAATCAAGTTAGACAACTTATATTGATGGTTCCTTTAGAGGTCATTTCTCTAAAAGAATATATGGGAAGAAAAGAAATTATTAAGTTATAAATCATAAGACAAATTGCCATAAACTTTAGATGTATCGTTTACAACGTTTGATCACTTTAAAGAGGTAACTTTATTTTTAGCAAGGAAATTTGCTTTGGTGTACAGGAACAATGCAAACAAGTGTAAGATAGGCTATGAGTTTAGGAAACTGAAATTTTAATAACTCTTGATAGTAATGTACTAGTCATTTATGACAATAATATCTAAGTATGAAATTTAGGGAACTAGAAGATTTGTTCATGCAAATACTATAAAATGTTTTTGTGGAGACAAATGTGTTTTTTGTTAATTAAGTGGAAGTACAACCTTGTTTCTAATGTTGTATGGATAATATACAAATTGAACACCATATTGCAATTAGTGTGTTGCTCGGTATAAAATTTGCTTCATATAACTACTCAGTAGTAATTTTAGAATGATTTGTTATAATAAATCATGAAATTACTAGCTGAAGTCAGAGTATATAATAAGACTAAGATAATTCAGCATAGAAAAATTCAAAAAGAATCCTTTTAATGATGTATGTTTTCTTGGAGATTATGTCAAGTGACACAATTGAAAAATATTGATGATTAGAATTCTATCAATGTCTTTGGATAGGGTAATCATGTAAATCATTATACATAGTCAAATTAACGTTGAAAAACGCCAATCATGTTATATTTGATTAGAATAATATCCTTGTTTACCTTAATGGCGTATGGATAGAATCTTGTCATATGAAGATAAAAACTAGGTTGCAATTGAAAGCAAAAGAAGTCATATAAGAAATATGGTCTAGTTAATAATTCTAAGTTGAAAGTTGTATAAAGCTATTTTTTTAATTTAAATATTTTGAATACATGTTAAATAGGGTTAAAAATAGTATGGAAAGGTTAAAATTGTCATTAAGACACAAAATTCAGACTGCAGATGAGTCTAGCCAAGATGCCACCATGTGTATATTGCGTTTAGGCGAGAAAAGCCATTTTAGCACATACAAACACATGATTGTGTGTCAGACACATGTGCTCGTGCATGCTAATTAAGTTTGTGGCCCATATAAATGCCTTCGTTTATGAGTTTTCCTATACGTTTTAAAGTCAGAAATTTTGTTAGATTTTGATAGAGAGAAATAAAAAGTGAGAGAACTTACTTCTACTACCGATCACAATTGTTTCATTAGAGTTCAGAAAGGAGAAAGAGAGCCTAGTAATCAACTTACAAATGCCAATAGAATGATTATCTCCTAAGTTGATTATGCAATTATAGATGAAATTATGTTCACAATTGGATGAAAAACATGATTATACTTGAATTCGTATATCTTTGATGATAATTGGGAATCTTGATGTAATTTAATAGATAATCAATGATTAAAGTTGGATAATTATGGTGAATTGTGTAGTCTTTAATGAATGATGAATGATTAGGGTTTTAAGTGATGATCTTGTTACTAATTTGAGATATTTAAAGTTTTGATGATAATTGAGAAATTTGATGCACAATTACAACAATGATTGAATCATAGCTGAAAAATATGCTTTTCTGTAATAGCCCAATGGTATAATTGTCTTTTAAGCTTTGAGATCGTAGTTAAAAGTGAGATTCCTTGGTAGGAAGTATATTTTAGGGGGTTTAGGGGTAGAAGAGTCATTTAGAAGTCTTTCGTGGCTTATACATGGATATTCTTAGGAGAATATTTTATGTATGACACAAAAAGAGAGGAAATTGAGATTTTCATTGTACACATGATTGTGTGTCATGTTGATGAGCCATAAATATGTTTTATTTTTCATTTCACGCATTTCCTAACTTTTATCTTCTTCTTCTCTGATCTTCCTAATGAACCCTAGAGTTGAGAGAGATCAACCAACAATTCAGCTTCATATTAGAGATCTAGAAGCTCTTAAAGAGAGAGAGCAAGCTTTTATGGCTAGAGGTCAGTGTTCCCTTACCTCTTTCACCTTGTTTCATAGCATGTTTCTTTGTTTCCTGAGTTATGAGTATGCTTACTGTGTTATTGAGGTTCGTTAACCTTGATTGAGTCATTTAATGATGATATTATGGCTGATTTGAGTGGTTGCTTTTATGATAATATGTATATATGTTGTATATATATATATATTTTATGTTTTATTATGAGATGTGGTGTGATTGAGATGAGATTTGGATGAATGTATGCATGCTAGTAAAAGCTTTGAGTGTGTATTGATGTTTGGAAGTGTTTGGGAGTGATTTAGATTACGATTTCTGGGTTTACAGACGCAATCCACAGAAATTGACTCGAGCACACAACTATGTGTTTGTGAAGACACATTTGTTTGGCTTTATTTATGCATGAACACGGTCTTATATGGTACATGTGTGTGCCTGAAAAAGTATACACATGCCTGTGTAGTTGATGCACACATTCGTGTGCTCATTTCGAATTATACACGTCTGTGTAAGTAAGACACGAGAGTGTCAAGAGGTAGTTATACGCCTATGTAGTGTGAGACACAATTTTATGCCTTGTATGCATGTTTGTGTGTCCATACCATACGCCCATGTAGTCAGCCCAAGTTTTATAATTTGATTCCAAAAGCTAGTACGATTGAAAACACGACTAACACACAGTCCCATATGCCTTTACACATGCTTGTGTGCTTAGAGACATACGCATGTGCACCTTAAGAAAAACAGGAAAAGAACTTTAAAGCAAAGCTAAACTACTCTAAGTCATTCCTAGGCACATGAAACTCAATAATAATAAGAGATAAACAGCATATCATACATGATTATCAGTATAAAACATGACATGTCATATTAGAGTTTTCAGAAAATGGATTCAAGGATCTAATAGCATGCTTTTACAGTATAGGTATACGATGTTTTAGATATCAGTTAGGGGTGAATACAAAGGGGCACCTGTAAGTTCGCACACCCACTAGAGAGAGAAACTAGCATCCCCTAGAGAGGACATGATCATTGACCAAACTCGTTAGAAAGAGTGTTTGTTATACATCAATTGATTTTAGTAGGATTGAACTCATATGATCAGAGTGTCGAATCCCTATATTCATTAGTCTAGCTAACACAGCAGATATTTTTCAGATATTATACTTTTTGGTTCAGTTTTCAGTATATATTATATATATATATTCAAGATCTTCGAATCGTAACTTTTATATTAGAAAGAGTTTTCAGAAAACCAAGCCCAAGGGCAAGTATATTACTTTTCAGCATACACATGATATCAGCATACATATTTCATGTGATGTACAACATTTCATAAGAAACAGAACAGATAAAGATAGAGAATACTATAGGAAACAGGTGAAATCTCAGAGATATTATAGCATCCCAGTTTAGAAAAACCTTTAGGGGAAGAGTTTTGGGGTTAGAAACGAAATCCAGAGATAGATTGAGAGTTTAGAAAAGTTCAGAGGTGAGTTAGTAAGTTTCCAGAGCCTGTGTAGCTTTCGTATGATTCTTTTAGGGAGGATTCGATCATGCGAAGCGCGAGAAATGGATTAAGTTCATTTTCCCTTGTGCACGCCTGTGCACATTGACTTGCACGCCTGTGTAAATTTATATATAAAAAGAGAGAGACGAGAGCATTAAGTTTATTTCTCACCCAGCTTTCCATTTTAAACATTTTCTCTCTTGTTTCAGCTCCTCCCAATCTTAGAGAAGAAGCTCAGCTTCCAGTAGTTCCCAATCCGGTGAGAAAGCCAAGAGAATAGTTTGATAGAAAGGTTCCAGCGGCTATGGCGAAAGGTAAGTGTTTGCTTACTTCTCCTTATGTTTTCCCAACTTGTTTTAATGAATGTTGATACTTGGATGAATCCATTGCATGTTAATGAGCTTTGTGCATGTTAATATGTTGAGATGATGATGAATTTCCACCCTTGAATCATGTATGCTTGATTGTGTATGTTTTAGTGAGAGAAAGTAGATGCTTTCATGGTGGAATGGCATATATTTGATGCATGTTGAATTGGAGTTGAGATATATGCTTACTGAAGTGCTGAGAATGTGTATTAGAAGTGGATTTGAAATTGATTGAGAATTAGTATGTGAATTGTGTAATTTCCAGACGGGTGTTCTTGTTGGAGAACAAGACACACAACCGTGTGCTTGCATGGCACGACCGTGTGCCCTTGATTTTGTAGGCACACGCCCATGTGCACATTGTGTGCAAGGCTAGAATTGCAGACACATGCCTGTATGTCCTGAGGGACACGACCGTGTGTAAGCTTTTTCAGTGAAACATGCCCAAAATTCCAGAAGCCCGTACGACCAGCTGCACGGCCAGCGCACGACCCCATGCGTCTGGGCATACGCCCGTATGCCTTTGCCCTGCACACCCGTGTGTGACCTCTACACGCCCGTGTGCCTTGCCCACACGCTCGTGCAGCAGCAGTTTTTCAGAAATTAATTAATTAAAGCATAGGAAATCAGTTTAAAGGTCAAATTAGCATCAGATAATCAGAAATCCAGATAATAAAGCTGCATATGCATACCATATCATGACATGTAGCTTGAGAGAGGATCAAGGGATCCGAATTCAGTAGATTTTAGTATTCAGAACCCAACATACGGGTCAGAGATTTATGTGAACTCGAGGGGACATCTATGGGATTCAGCTTTCTGAAACCAGTCAGATTGTCTAGCATTACAGATTTAGCCTTCTGACACCAGTTAGATCATTCAGCATTCAGATTCAACTTTCTAGCCAGTAGCTAGACTGTTCAGCTCACATGGCCAGGATGTCGAACTCCTGTGTTCACCAGCCTGATCAGCACAACAGGTACCTTCGGGTACATACAGATATTCAGATGCATGCATCATCATCCATAGTTATTTCAGTTAGTATGACATGACATACACATCATGACATGAACAATAATGAAATCAGTAAATGAATAAGATTCAGATAATCAGATTAATCAGTTTCAGATTCCAACAAGCGCATAGATGTATGAATAGGGTCGAGGCTAGGTATGTATGATATTGTATGTTGCTTGCTTGGGTTGAGGGAAGTAAGGAATGCTTACTGGGTGATCTTTATCACTCATCTCCCTCCTTCTTCCTTCCTTTTCAGGTCAGGTTGCTGTTAGCGAGGAGCGGGTGGACCGAGGCTAGCGGGAGAGGGCCCACACCACAATTTTCAGTTTGTACAGTTTCAGTTTTCGACCTGTGTGGTCTTGTATTGTATCTTTTATACTTTCTCAGATGTATGTAAATGTACAGAACAGTATGTATATATGAAAAAGGCCATTGGGCCCATTGTACAGTCAATGTATATTTCGGTTTTTTGTATCTACGCTTCCGCATATGTAATTCAGTTGTACAACATCATTTTATTTTCGTAGGATTCCCGTCGTGTGTACCCGTATTTCCAGATTATTAATAAAAGCACATCAGTATTCAGTAGCAGGGGTACACGTGGCGGCGGGTCCTACAGATATAAAGAAATATAGAATAAGAAATAAGATAATAATGTAAATTTCAACATGACAAGTCATGTAGTTTAGCCAATACTTGAAACCTACTAGTATTAGATATAAGAAACACTTGCTGAGTGATTTTACCACTCACCCCTCATTTCTTTTTTCCTTCTTGCAGGTCAATGACATTAGAGAGCTGAGTAGGAGCGAGACAGTTGTCAGATTTTGAGGATACAGCTTGGCAGCAGCTAGCATATTTATAGCTCTTATGCTTTTATTAAATTCTCATGCATATGCGAGTGTGTTACGTTTTAAGTATACGTTGTATAAATAGTATATGTTATACATGAGTAGCTTGGGATTTTAAATGCATGATCAGTCTCCTCTTACTATTACTATAGATAGTAAAAGTTTATTTATAGCTTTCGCGTGCAAATATTTTAATCAACAGTTGTTTTCTACTGTAGAAATCCTTATTGTAGGTATTTTATATTTATAGTTTATATTATATTTTGTAGCATATAATGACCTGTGGCAGGGGTCATTACATTTTTCTAATGAGATCATAACAAAGGAAAGTGCGAAGTCACTATAGTTCAATATGTACACTTGTAAGGTCGCAGACTCATGACTATGCGTAGGTAGTTCTATAGATTCACTATCGTAAGAGCATTGCATAACAAAAATAGTTAATAAAATCATAACCATACAGGATGAAAACACACAACTATGAGTGACAAAAGTTTCGTACAAGGTTAGTTAAAGAGTAATAGCACAATCGTACATTGAGGAAAAGCTTACCCATGCATTAAGCTAAAATGAGGAAAATGGTGATTTAAGAGGAAATTAATTGATGATCAATTTTCATAAAGTGTAGGGCATTTAAGTCACTGCACAATAGCATTACAACATCCCATAGCATGTCACAAAAAGATGATTTTAAGATAATGCATGAGCATGAGCTTTAACATGTTTTTACAAATTTTTTATCCGAATATTGTATGTTTTCTCATGATTTTACATGAAATGATTCTTGGATAAGTTTCACGAGAGTAGATATGAGGGGGCACTTATGAGATTCTTCCTAGACATGTCATAATAGGGTCTACATGATCGTCACGTTCCAATAGTAGTGTGTAATGAAAGGAAACTGTATTGCATAGCAACTCACTAGGTCAAGGTGTCAAATCCTTGTATTTCACTATTCTAGTTAGCATAGCTTTAGCCTTTAGGTTAATGAGTTTACAATTTTTTAGAAGTGACCTTTGAGTTAATAAGACTTTTAGTTTTTAAATACAATTTTATTAATCACTAATAAGTTCATAGATTTCATGCTTACAACTTCAACTTGAGGTGATGAGTTTTTAGATTTCATACTTTATACTGATTTTATAATATATGAATTTCAATATATAAGATGCATTATTTTTCATAGAGTCTATGACTAAGATACCGTTTTAGTACATAGTTTTATGAGCATGAACATGACATGTATGAGTTACCATATAAAGTATTTGTATAACCCCAATATACTAAATAGCTAATAATAGGATTTATGAAAAAATTTTTCAAACTTAAAACTTTTCACCCACAAACAAAGTTTACTTACAAATAAACAATAAATTAACCAATTTAAGTAAATTAACAATGAAATATAAACCAAATATAAAACATATAAACAAAATAGAGATAGAAAAAAAAATGTTCAGTCGATTTTTATAGTGGTTTGGAGATTTTTCACAAACCTCCTATATCTACCCCTTCAAGCAATCTCGTTTGAAGTTTTTCTTTTACTATCTTCAATAACCAAAAGACACAATAGTTTTGATTCAAAGGACTTCACCTTTCACACTTGTTTTAATACAAGAGTTGTGCCTTTTACAATAGTTTTACTGGATTTAGTTTAACCACTAGTTTTATGAGGTTACGCTTTTGGGTTTTTTATTATGAACATAGAGATTAAAATTTCCTTTTACAAGGTTAATACCAAAATTAAGCTCAAACACTCTCTCAAAAGCTTACAACGAAGTTTAGAGAGAGACAGAGTAAAAAAGAATAAAGAAAGAAAGGATTTTGGCTTAAGGCATGTTTCTATAATCCTTCCCAAGTTAAGCTATTTCTAAAGAAACACGACAAGAGTTTCCCCAAAAATAACATAATCCGAAAGAAATTCTCTCTTTATCTTGTTTATAAAAATCATAATAAACACTTCTAATAACTCAATCACAACTTGCCAGTCTTACCAAATGATGAGAGTTACATAACACAACTACTACTTAAAATATAACATAATTCATTGTTTACTATGATTTCAATAGCGAAAAATGTAAGGATATTTCTTAAATGATATATTTTTCTAACAACTCAAAAGTCATCAACTTATATACAACACATGAAAATATATACAATTTCCAAAAACTAAAATATATCCTTATAATTTTAAAAGAGAAACGTGTCATGCCTAATACCTATGTCATGACTTTTCCTAACAGTTGCTCATCAAGTATTTACAAAATAAATAAAATCTAACAGAATAAGCACTAATGACTAAGTAAGTAAATCAGATTGGTTATGCATTTATCCTTATTAGATTTCGTTTAATATTTATAAATTATTCTCATCAAATAATATAATAAATATGTAGGTATGATAAATGACATGCATAAGACAATATATATGTAATACACGTTATAGTATACTTGTATAGCTTTAAAACACGTGTTTTTGAACTTCTTATTTCTTTCTAAAAACTTTTTCTACTTGCTAATTGGATTGAATTGAGGCGTGAATTCGAAACTTTGGTCATATGAACAACATAAATATCTAAGTACAATTCTCATCCTACATGCACACTGAATGGATTGTATACTACATCTGAATATAAAGTTGCTCTTTTTTGACAACGTACATATAAGTGTACTCATAAATTTCTCATCACAATAGTCCATTAAAAAATTGCTTTACAAATTACATATTTTTATACATTTTCATTGATTACAAACTTAAGTTTATAAATATAAATCTGTCTGAAAAACTTAAGTTTACAAATAAGAAAATACTCTTCTATAAATAGTTAATGGCTTATTAAATCATGAAAAGTGTGTATATGAATGTTTATGCAATGATATACCCCTTTCACAATTGTTATGCATCTCATATAATTTTTCACATTTTTTCAGCTTTATTTTACTTAATGTCTTCTCATCTATCAAATATTTCATACATATAAATATAAGGATAAAAGTGATATTTAGTATAGTGTAACTCATATTAATTTACTACCACATTAACTTTTAGGTTACTATGACTCAAACTTTTCCATTTGCACTTATTTAAGGTAAAATAGGCCACACCATCTTAATATGTACCACAGTCAAAAGATATATTATATTTTTAGTCATGATTTATTAAACTTAGCTGTGAAAATATCATATATACTTGTCAATATCATATTCTAGTCTTACCATATCAATACATTAACTTTCAAAATTACCATATCAATACATTAACTTTCAAAATTATAGAATATGTCAAGTTTCTTATCATACATACATCAACATATTATAATTATATCGTATGTTCAACCACATAACATCAAATTTGCTCCAATTCCATTTTTTTTATTTTCTTTTCACATAAGTAAATTTTCCTTCTTAATTATATCAAACACTTTTTTTCCAAAAATTAATCTTATTTCATAACGTTTTCATAATATTTTCTATTACATATACCATTAACTATGAAAAATAATAAATTCTAATTTTTTTTCTTATAAACCCTAAAATAAGAAACTTGATATTTCCAATCAAATTTACGTACCTTTAAGTTTTGTTTTACTTATTTTTCTTCTTTTAAATGATTTCCATCTTTCTAAATTCCTAACCCACCGTAAAATAACACTACTAAATATATAAAATCTCAACATTTTTTTATTTATAAAATTCTTACTTTAGATAGTGGTGAAAACACTTTCCTTAAAATCCTTGTAAATTTTTCTCACAAATTCACTTGTTTTCCTTTTAAATTTGAAGAAAAGAAGAGAGAAAAGAGAGAGAGACATTCCAGCTGCAAGGAGAAGAAAATGGAGAATGATAAATTCATGTTTATCCTTTTAATTAATTGGTTATGCTTAATTCCAAAATTGTCTTTCATCTTTTCCATAAATTACATTTATGTCATTTATTCAATTTACCAAAAATAATTGTTTTAACATACAAATTACTTTATGTCATTTATTTTTAATGCCTATTTTATCGTTGTCTCATCCGCTATTCCATAAGGAATAGAATAAGGGACATACTTGATAAATACCGTTTCGCTATTTCGTAAGGAATATACTAAAGGATAAACCTTCTAAGAGGGAGAAGGGCTTGGGAAGAGAGGGAAATCCCTATTCTCAATTCAAAATAAAAAAAAAAATTGTGAAAAAATTTGAGAAAATTGTAGTGTTAAGTGAACCCATATCATATTATCCTTCACGTATAGAGCTAGCATCAATCAAGTATAACGAATGTTTCTTGAATAGGCTTGCCACTCATCAGCCAAAAAGGGGTCAATACTCCCTATCAATGTCCTACCATATCAATACTTGATTAGTAAACTAAAAATCTAATCCATATTGATACAAAATCAGTAAGTTGAAATCTGATCTTGCAGGTGCCCCTTTATATTTACTCTTAAAATGATGTAAAAAACATTGACTTCTATTTAAAAACTCATGCATATAGATCACCTAATCCTATTTAAAACTTTTATTTGACATGTCATGTTATATAAATGTTTATCATGCATGATATGTTATTATATTCTCTTTTGATTAGGTTCTGCATAAATTAGATTAATTGTTAAATTTTAGTTCTATATATTTCATACTATACAGTTGTGCACTTTAAGACATACAATTGTGTGCTTTTACATGGTCATAGTCGTGGTCTTACATCACATAGGCCTACAGGGATAACACATAACATGATCATGAGCCTACATACACACTCTTGCTAAACTAATACAGACATACGATTGTGATCTTGAGTCACACAATAGTGTTCGTGTCCCTACAGGACACTATCATCTTAGTTTTAGTTATGATATTACAGAAATATGACTGCATGATCATGTGTATACATGACTTTGATATTATAGAAACATGACTGCATGGTCGTGCACTTGATCGGCGCACGATTATGCGTTATGCTCTATTTCTGCAAAATCGTGTCTAAAATTTCTAGTTCCATAAGCAACCTTAACTAAAATGCGACCAAGCTTATTTAATTAGTTTCATAAGCTTGACATACTACTCAAGCACATATTTATTTCATCAATAACATCAAAACTCAACAAAACACTTAACACAAAGCACCAAACTTAACATACACATATAAACATGTTTCTAATCATCCAAAACTTAATCAAATCTTTATCATCACATCATTTTATCATAATTTTATGCTTTTCATATATAAAACAAGTTTCAACATGAACTCATCTAAAAAACAAAGGAAAATATGCATAAGAAAACATGGGAAATATGTAAAAAACATTTAATTATTGACTATAGATTGGTTAATCTCTCTAGCCCTTACTCAAACTCTAGCTCAATTGGCTGCTCTTGGTTGTTCTCTCTATTCTTTGATTAGGGTTCTCTGAGAAAGAATAAAAATTTTAGGTAAAGCTTATCTGATCAATATAAAAAAGGAACTTTGTATAATTGCACTAGAACTGAAGGGACGTATAGTCATGTGTCTTAGGGATGTATAGTCATATGTGATGAAATTCTTAGATTTCTACACTTTCTCATACTATGCACGAAAAAGTCTCCCGAGGAGACACATGCACATGCCACACAAAACCTCTAAATGACTACTTTATCCTTGAATACTCTCAACTTAATTTTCTCAATATAAAATCTCATTTTAAACTTTGATTTCAACTTAAAAAGATCATTCTAATCTCGGTTTGTTATAATGTTTATGACTAGTGAGTTGGTTGATAAAGGGCAAGTTAGCATGTTACTACTTGAGGCTCAATTTTAGTATGGTCGTGGTAAGCTATATAAGGACTAGTACTGTTATACTGTGTTTTCACCAACCATTATATTTGATAGATTATGCTATTATAATTTATTAGTATATGTTAAGTTGATTTCCCTAGACTTGTATGACTGAGATTTCATATTTTAAGTATTACTAAAAGGATATTTAGTTTTGTTTTCTCTAATATGAGTTTTATTGTAAGATAAATTTTATAGAATCGTTTTGGGGGGGGGGGGGGATGTAATATTTCTTTTACTACTTAGAGGTTGAGTATCCTGATGGGCAAGTACTTCTAAGGGTAAAAGCAATATTACATGTATACTCACAAATGCCCGTCATATCCCTTCAAATATCATAAGAAAACATACAACTCTTCAATCCTGTAAATTTGTAAAACATGTTAAAAATCTTATCTTATGTAAAACATCACAAAATAATACTTGATATGTTTTCATGTAAATCTTTTGCATGCAAATCATGAAATGCTCTCTGAATAATGACCAAACTACCCTTAAAACTAATGGGATAAAAATGTCCTTAAATCTTTTATCTTTCCTTAAAATAATCTAATGTACGAGTATGTATCACTTATACATATAAGTGTGCACCTTAATCCATATTATCCCTATGCTTAAGTTCATCACTCACAATCATGCATCTTGTAAACCTTTTTGCTCAAAACATGCCTCTCATGATCTTGTGCCCTTCACCATACACAATTGTGTTGTATAATTTGAGCTATACATAAACATGCGTCTCATAGCCACATGGTTGTGTATACCATTCTAAAGTTCTTTGCCTTTTTCTCTTCACTTAATCATACTGAAAATTTCATTCTTTCTAGCCAAGGTCCAACATTCATCATTTCATATCATCATACATCATATATTAACTTGGATTTCACATCAAGATTATCTAAATAATAATGAATCTTAACCTAAACTACACTTACTCATCGTTTTTGATCAAAAACATAAATTTATAATCCTAAATCCAACTAAACCATCAAACATGCTTGGAAACATGCAATATCATCATATAATCATCAAAGATTGATCAAATAAAATAAATTCATCATTTATTGACCAGTTTCAAATAGAAAACTTTGAATTTAAACTTAAAATGTCTTTAAAGTAGATATAATTCAACTTACCTTTAGGCTATTAAACACAATTTGTCTCTCTTCTTCAAATTCTGGCAACTGGACCTTGATTGGCAATGATAAAGTTTTCTCTTAACTCTTAGAAACCTTTCTAAATCTTGGAGCAATGTCTAAGTAAAATCATTTTATGAACAATCTAATAAATGCTCTGATTTATATGGACCTTAAGTTACTTAATATGCACGAGTTATGCCCGACTTAACAACTAATTTTTTTCCCTGTGACATGTATACATGGCCTAATCATGGCCCTCTATATAAACCATGCTAAATTTAAATGACTATTTTAGCCTTCCTATGCTAATTTTAGTCCTTGAAAATGATCCTAAGGCTAAGAATAATGAAAAGACCTTTAAATATGCCTCCAGTTATTACATCATTAAAACCCTACCAACTAATGAAGAGTATATTATTAATGTAAACTACTTATTAATCGAGCCTCTAGATGACCTACTTGATCATCAAGGTGACTTACTTGATCATTAAACCATAACAAATGATCCTTTATGTGTTGTAGGTGATTGACGATGATGCTTCCTTATCTCTTAATCAATTATCTATCCTCTTATTGCATTGGGAGGTTAGTGGAAGGATGCTTGTACTTAGTGCGCTCTATAAGTCACTTGAGAAGCACTTGGCTAGGTTTGGTATAGTGCCTTATGGTAAACACTCCATGACTAAGGGCTTAGATGAACTTGTGTTAATAATTATTAGTAGACCATGAGTAGGAGCTCATTCTGACAATATAGATGAAGTCTCTTTATCTGATATGCCTAGGTATAGTAACAGATCAAAGTAATATCTCTTTACCCATTTAGTTACTAACGAATACATCTCAATAGTGATATTGTTAATCATTAACAATAGTTACTTAATACTACATAATCACAATTATATTTTACTTATTTACTTACTAAACATAATTTGATTTTAGTTTTTACTTATCGGTTCATTATTAAAGATGGTCGAAATATCATATCATCTAAGGATGTCCCTTCTCCTTTACCTAAAAATGTGGGAATGATCTTAGATGGAGATTACTTTTCAAAACTCTTCAGATTGTCAAGTGTCTTGTATATCCATAAAACTACAAACAAAATTTGTAAAAGTGTTACTTGCATGATTAACATATTCAATAATAATTAAATAAATCCTTATTAATTTTAACACAAAATCATAGTTGAAACAGTTACTTGAAATGCCAATGGGAAACTTATAATCGATTATCTTACCAATGATGAGTCTTATTTCTTTTTTGGATCTAAAAGGTTATTGATCAGTCAAAGGAGTTCCTTACAAATTTACACATTAGCCTACACACTCAACTCCTCTAATATGAGTACCATTCCTAAGCCACTTGTAATTTTTATGGGGACTAGTCTCTTCCACATAACTTATAACAACTTTAGGGTAAATTCTTTAATATGCTTGGATGTCCCGTCTTTTAGTCAGACTTCGACATGCTCTCTCAAAGCTTGAACACTCTAAAGTGTCCTCAAGCTGAGACAAAAGCAACGTGTGGTGAATTAAGCATCAAAGGAGCACAAATGAGTAAGAAAAGGCATGGTTCCATAACATGTCATGATGTCACACTATAGTGCATGAAGTAGCTCGCAAGTACCCTATTAAGACACATATGTAAATGTCTCCTCTTGTAGCATCCTAGATCCTGAAGCCCTTAGGGGTAGACTTTCGGGGTTAGAAATCGAATTTAGAGAGAGATTGGGAGTCTGGATAAGTTCAGGGGTGAGTTGGTGAGTTTTCGAAGCCACGCGGCTTCCGTTGGAATCCTTTCGGAAGGATTCGATTAGGCGAGCGAGCGGGAAATAAGTTATACTTATTTTCCCTGGTGCACGACCGTGCATCATTGGTGCACGCCCGTGCGTGGCTTGGTATATAAGTGGAACCGTGAGTTAAGTTCATTTCTTTACTCACCCGTTTGCATTTTTAGCCAGTTTCCCTCTTCCTTTCAGTGCCTCCCGTCCTTAGAGAGGAAATCCAGCCACCGGTTGTTCCAAATCCGGCGAGAGAGCAAAGGGATTAGTGAAGTTCCTAAGCATGGAGAGAGGTAAGTGTTCCTTACCTTTTCTTGAGCTTTCCCGACTTGCTTTGTGCCTTTTTGCTGCCATGGATGAATTATATGCATGCTGATGAATGTGTGGATGGCTTATATGTGATTGCATGTTGATTTGGTTGATAGATTTCCACCCTTGAAGCTTGCATGTGTGTATGTATAGCCTTAGAAAGAGAAAGAAGGTATTTCCATGGTAGATCCCGTGATTGATGATGCATGTGCAAGTTGAGGCTCGAATTGTGTTATTTGGGACGTGGTTAACGTGTGTTTGAAGTGTGATTGTGAATGAATGTGATTTGGTTGGCCATTTGTGCATTTTCCGAGCGGTGCTCTGTTGAAGAACCAGACGCACGACCGTGCGCCAGTATGGCACGGCCGTGAGCCTGTGTTTCTCCAGATGCACGCCCGTGTGCACGACCATGCACGGCCAGAAAAGGTGCATGCACGCCCGTGTGTCCGCGTACGCACGCCCGTGCATAAGCATTTTCAGTGACAATGAATAGTGAATT
>JAJEJH010000126.1:272271-311411 GCA_026122585.1 Anacardium occidentale | reverse complement strand
TCAGAACCCGATGTACGGGTAAGAGTGTAGGGTGAATACGAGGGGGCATCTGTGGGAATCAGCCTTCTGACACCAGTCAGAACGCTGAGCAGTGTTTTCAGATTCAGTTCCTGACACCAGTCAGATGATTCAGCAGCATTTCAGTTTCAGCTCTCTGACACCAGTCAGATCGTAGCAGTGCAGATATCAGATTCAGCTTTCTAGCCGGTAGCTAGAATGGTTAACCCATATGGCCAGGATGCCGAATCCCTGTATTACCCAGTCTGATCAGCACAGCAGGTACCCGAGGGTACAGAGAGAGGTATTCAGATGCATGCATCTAGTTTTCAGTTAGCATGACATGACATACACATCATGACATGCATCCATATGATAATAATGAATGAATGAGATACAGATAACAGTTTCCAGATTCCAGCAAGCGCATAGATGTATGATTAGGGCCGAGGCCCAAGGTATGTGTTTGTTTATATGATTGTTGTGCTTGCTTGGGTATTGAGGGAAGTAAGGAGCGCTTACTGGGTGATCTTTATCACTCATCCCCCCTCCTTCTTCCAGTTTTGCAGGTGTTCGTGCTGGGCTGAGGAGCGGTTGGACCGAGGCTGACGGAGAAGGCATGCACACACATCTCGATCAGTGTATATCAGTTTTGGACCTGTGTGGTCGTATGTACTTTTGTATGTACCCAGATGTACAGAAACACTATGTATGTATAAGATAAAGGCTAATGGGCCCATTGTACAGAACAGAATATATATATATATGTTAATGATGTATATTCAGAAAAGCTTCCGCGTGTACAGAAATGTAAAGCATTGTATAGTTTCAGTTATTTTATTTTTTTATTTTTCGTAGGATTCCCGTCGCGGGTACCCATATTTTCAGATGATTAATAAAAGCTCCCCAGACATTGTTATTATTCAGCACAGCAGGGGCACTCGTGGCGGCGGGTCCTACATCTCTCATATAAAAAGACTTTAACTTGAATATTGAATACATACAAAGCTTGAAAGATTTTTTTTTCTTTTGAATCTCCTATGGAACTTTATTGGTTCTAGGATTTCAATTTTTATCTTTATCCAATCTTCTTGTAAGGAAATGTTGGTGGTGATTAAATTAAGCTAATGGATGCTTCCTTTAAGCTTGTTTCTCATCATTGTATTATCCATTACTCTCAAGTAAGTTTATGTTTGGATTGTCTAGACTAATTCCATCTGCTACCTTTTTAAGACTTGAGCTTGTATGTTGGTTATGTGTTAGGAGTTGCTTGTTGTTTGTATGCTTTGGTGAGTAGTCTTTGGTTATCCCCAAGGATAGACATTAAATGCCTAAAAGTCATTAACCAAATTATTTCAAGATCACCTTTTTATTGTTAATCCCTAATAATCCATAATGAAGATAGTACAACAAAGCTATCTTCACTTAATTCTCATTGTCGTTCTACCATTTCCTCATCTCTTATACTTGATGTAAGTCTCCACACATAATAGATGACAAACCCCCAAAATATTTGTCTTAGATGATTAAACCTTGAACACCATGTAAATTTAGCCATACCTCACCCTTATAACTAAACCTCAAACCTGTAATACTTACAAACTCATATGGGCTGTAACACATGTCAACTTTGTTAATTCTAAACTATAGTTCCTTATTAGGTTCTTTTTATCACTACCTTGAGCATCATCAAGTGTACCAAAACTTTGCTAAATCTATTGTCTCATAACAACAACATGTGTCCAAAACATATCTCCTTGAACATCTTTTATTATCTCTTTGATAAATTTCTTTTAATCTCTCTTTTCACATCACATACTTCTCGAGAAAATAATTGCACCTTAAAATGACGCCCTTCCTTAAACCTCAAGGCCCTTATTAGGCTATCATCCTGCTCCAACCGTTGCATTTTTAATCCCAACTTGAAATACATTGTTATTAGAAATTAAAAAAAAATTACATGATAAACCCTTAAAAAAATAAAATAACAAAAGTTTGAAAACTTGCAAAAAAAATCCTCGTTCCAAAATTTACTAGCCACGTGAACTTTATGTTTTTGCAACAAATTTTGCATTGTGGCGTCTAATAATGCGTTGTGTTGACATGTAGTCAAACACTATATTTTCCAAACATAATTCATCACCAAAACATCATACACCTATTTTAACTTCATTCTAACATACTGTAATGACCCAAGGGTAGAAATGTCATTTTAGAGAGTTCGGGGGGTAAAAGAGTCATTTAGAAGTCATTTGGGGCTTAGTTTCAGTTTATGCGCAAGGGTGGGTGGAAATGGCAATTTCCACTGCACACACGACCGTGTGCCTTGGACACACGACCGTGTGTCTTGCCTCAGCCAGATATATTAGTTTTATTTTCCAGTTGCGTGCAGATTTCAACCTTCCAGCTTATTTCCTTCATTTTCTCTTCTTCTTCCTCAGCTCCAGTGAACCCTAGAGTTCTAGAGAGAGATCCCCCAGCAGCCCAGCTTCAGATTAGAGATCCAGAAGCTTCCAGAGAGAGAGGCCAAGCTTTCATGGCGCGAGGTCAGTGTTTTCCTTACCTCTTTCGCTTGTTCAGAGCATGTTTGCTGTTTCCAGCTTATGAGAAATCTTTATGTGTGCTTATTGAGATGCTTCTAGCATGCTTGTGCTGTGTTGTGATGGATGATAAAATGATTGAGTGGCTTTCCATGTTTATATGCGTATATGTTTATGTGCATGAGATATATGCTTTATTTATGATGATTGGCGTGATTGAGATGATGAAATGATGATTATTGGCGTACTAGCAGCAGTAGAAAGTGTTTATGTTTGATAATTTGGAGTGTGGAAGTGTTGGTGTGGGAATTTCTGGATTTCCAAACGTTATCTACAGAATCTGAGTTGAGCACACGCCCATGCGCCTTTGATGCACGCCCGTGTGGCCTCAATTCTGCATAGGACACGGCCGCGCAGGCTGGCCATATGCGTATGAAAACCCAGATATACGCCTGTGTGCCCGAGTACACACGCCCGTGTATGCGAGACACGGGAAGCTTGAGAAGGCAGCCACATGCCCGTGTGCCCCTTGATACACGCCCGTGTGTTGCACCACACGCCCGTGTGCCCAGCCAAATTTTTATGAATTCATTCCAAAACCTTGCACGCCCAGGGACACGATGAGCACACGGTCTCGTGTGCTCATCGCACACGCCCGTGCGCCTAGAAACACACGCCCGTGCACCTTATGAAAAGCAGAGAATGTAATTAAAAGAGAATTAAGCCACTCTAAGCCATTTCTAAGCACACATAACTCAGAAATAACATCAGAAAATAACATATCATGCATGATTATCAGCATTTAGCATGACATGCCATATCAGATGTTTTCAGACTGGATCCAAGGATTTAACAGCATGATATTTTAGATATACATATATGATTTTTCATATATCAGATAGGGGTGAATACGAGGGGGCATCTGTGAGTTCGCACACCCGCTAGAGAGGGAAACCAGCGTCCGCTAGAGAGGACATGGTCACTGACCAAGCTCGTTAGATAGAGTGCTGGTTGTGCATCAGTAGATTCATTAGGACTTTGAACTCACACGACCAGGGTGCCGAATCCCTGTATTCATCAGTCTGGCCAGCATAGCAGATATTTTTAGATGTTTTCAATACTTTCTGATACAAATTTCAGCATATACTATACGTATATATTCAGGATCTTCGAATCACAGTTTTTTTTATCAGAAAGAGTTTTCAAAAAAGACGGTTTTTCATAAAATCAAGCCTGCGGGCAAGTTTTATAGCTTTTCAGCATACATGACATCAGCATATACATTTTATGTCATGTACAACATCTCATGAGAAACAGAACAGTAAGAGAACATAACAAAGCAGAAATATAACAGAATTCAGTAAGAATAATTCAGAAAATGGATATACTTCGGTATATCAAAAGAATCAGATTAAGAAAACTGAACAGTAGATTTTCCCTACGTGACGAGTCATGTAGTCAGATAGTTTTGACCTACGAGTGTTTATGTTTGGAAATGCTTGCTGAGTGACTTAGTCACTCACTCCCTTGCCTGTTTCCTTTTGCAGGTCAGTGATTCGTGTGGCTGAGCTGGAGCGAGACCGCTGCGAGATTTTAGGGATATGGCTCGGCGCAGCAGATAGCATGTTGGCTCGCATGCTTTTATTCTCTCATGTATATGTGTGTATTACATATTAGTGTACACTGTATGACAGTTTATTTTCATACATGAGTAGCCTGGGAAGTTTTATATGCACGCTTCAGTATATTTTAATTTACTTTCATGGTAAATTATATATACAGTATCTTTTATAAAGAAATTTTTCAGACAGCAACAACAGCAGAAGGGTTTTTATTGTAGGGATTCCCGTCTCAGGTATATTTTATTATTATATACAGTATTTTCCGCAGCGCACAGTAACCTGGTGCGGGGGTCGCTACACATACATTTTCAACCAAAATAATGTAAAATCAAGGAAAAATTTGCAAATTACAACCTGAAAAATCCAAAATCTAAGTGCCCTAAATCCATATCAAATGCCATAATTCTTTATAATAAAGCATTCTAAACATTATGAAGACCGATTTACTTACTTTTCCATCCATTTTTATTGTTAAAAACTAATTGGAATTTGTATTGAATGTTTGATTTTTTTTTTTGAAAAATTTGTGTTCTTGCATCGCGTTATGAGTGGTGAATTCATTGTATATACAAAGGTATTTTCATAATTTTGATGATCCAAAAATAAATCGGGTCATAAATCCCAAATGCATAATTCTTAAGTTTGTGCATTTTTTTTTTTTGTTTTTTTGATGATATCATAAATTCTCCACTAGTGCAATGTTGAATATGCGAACATGTTTTAAATATGTTAAAAAAAAAAAGGGCTAAATATATTTAATGCCAAAAAAAAAAAAAATTTACTTTGGTTTTTCAAATTATTTAATTGATTTAGCTACATTTAAACCATTTTTACTATTCCTTCACGATCATATCCTCTTTTTAAGGAAAATAAAATAATTAACTAAAAGTAAATGAGTCTAAAGTAAAGTAACCATCCTATATTAGTGTTAAGCCCAAATGACCACATTTTTTAATTTTAACGTTAATGCACTTTATATACCAATTTTGTCTTTAAAATATGAAAATGTATACTATTATTGTATTTTATATACCAATTTTGTTTTCAAAAATACAAAAGCAAAAGTTTTATTTGAAAAATGAACTGAAAATATGAAAACTACATATTAAAAAATTTAAATAGCAATTTTAACAAGTTTTGATTTCTCTTTAAATTGTGTTGTGCACAAACCTAAAAAATTTAAAAGTAGCAAACTCCTCATAAATCATGTAACCCATAAACCCAAAAGGTTTAAAAAGTAGTGAATTCCCTCAAATCATGTGGCGTACAAATTGTAATAGCTTGAGGTTAAAATTGTCTTTTTTAAATTGAAAATCAAAGTCAGAATTGAGATTTTATGATATAAAATAAAATTGAGAGGATTCAAGGGTAAAATAGTCTTTTAAAAGCTAGTTGTGCCATGTGCATGAGTCTTCTTGGGAGATTGCTTCATGTAAGACATGGGAAGAAGGGAAATGTGTGATTTTAAGCACACAACTGTGCATTGCATTAGTGCCACCATAAATGCTAAGTATTTTTCATGTCTCGCCAAACCAGCTTCTTCCCTTCTTCTTCCAGTGAACCCTAGGCCGGGGAGCATCCAACTAGTAGCCACAATCCAAGCTAGAGAACTATAAATAACTAGAAAGAGAGAACATACTTCCATGACTAGAGATAGATATTTCCTTACCTCTCTCACTTAACTTTCTTAGCATGTATTATGTTACTTTCTTGAGCTTTTGAAGATGCTTGTTGTATATGCTGGTTGTTTGGCACGTTGAGATGTTGAGAGAATGATTTAGCAATGTATTGATGTGGTGATTCATTGAGCATATGAATATATGGTTGTATATATGTGCTTTTTATTATATTGTGAGTAATGTGTTATGTTTGGCTTGATTTGGATGATGAATTGAGTTGAAGGAGTAGTTTGATTGACATTGGAGAAGGTTTTGGGAGAGTTCGACAAGGTTTTTAGATTTTCCAGGCATATTCACACGATCGTGTGTATCTATTTTAGCGGTAACATGCTAGTATAAGTTGTCATGCATACTTGAACAAGCTTGGGGACACGATTATATTAGTAGAGAACACGATCATGTGCCCGTTCCCAATTTCTCATGGTCGTGTATATGGAACATGAGAGTATGGTAAGAGCTGCTGCATGCCTGTATAAGTGTAGGACACACTTATGTGCTCTCATACATGCTCGTGTGCCTTATACCACACGCCTCATGTAGTAAGCCAAGGAAAAGCTATCAGACTTCATAGATGCTAACACGACTAGACACACGATTGGCATACGACCCTGTACACCTTCTTGCACGCCTATGTGCATGTAGTACATGATTGTGCACTTAAGCCAAATGGGCAAAACACTTTTTAAAGCATTCTTAAGCCAGTTTAAGCTTTTGAAACCCAATAATAACAAGAGAAAACATTGTATAATGTATGAATAACATTATTTAACATGATATGCCATGTTAGTGTTTTCAAAAAGGGATCCAAGGATTCAATAAAAAATTTTAAAAGTATAAATATATGATATCTTAGATATTAATTAGGTTGAATACAAAGGAGCACCAATGAGTTCACAAACCCGTTAGAGAAGGAAACTAATGTTCGCTAGAAAGGACATGATTTATCACTAAGCTCATTAGAGAGAGTATTGGTTATACACGAGTAGATTTTTATAAGATTGAACTCACATAGCTAGGGTACTGAATTCATGTATTCATCGGTTTGACTAGCATAACAGTTATTTTTAGATATAATATTTTCAAAGATAGTTTTTACATGTATACTATATGTATATATTTAGGATCTTCAGATCATAATTATTATCTTTCATAAAAGGTTTTAGAAAGCATGCCCAAGGGCAAATCTTTTAACCTTTAGCATATGCCATGATTTCAGCATTCATATATCGTGTCATTCATAGTATCACATGAGAATGTAACAAAGATTGACCAAATAAAGATACATATAAGTAGAATAAAAAATAATGATAAGATACACTAAATGTGGCAAGTGACGATTATAACTTTAAACAAAAACTTGTTTGTGTTAGAGATAAAAAATATTTGCTAAGTGATTTTATGACTCACCCTTTTACCTTTTCCTTCCTTGCAAGTCAATGAGCTTTCAGGATTGAGTAGGATATATGGGGCAACCAGTTTTGGGATACAGTTTGGCAGTAGCTAGTTTTGTTAACTCTTATATCTTTTATATAACACGTGGTTTATGTATATACATGTGTGAAATGTATATATATATGTTATTTGTGACATATAAAGTACTATATGTATTGCATACTTTATATAGCATGTTACTTGGGATTTGTTCAACATATAAGCATTGCTTTCAAATTAGTATTTTATTAGTTACATTATTAGCTTCCATTTTACAGTTTTCAATAATATTTGTGGGACTCCTGTTATATGTTGTTGTTGAATATATTTATTGGAAAAAAAGAAGTAATAATTTATAAATGTATAAAGGGTTACTATATATATATATATATATATATATATATATATATATATAAGAGTAGCACAATGACCTATAACAAAGGCTCCCACATAAACTTAAAAAAGTTTAAAAAATAGCAAATTCCTTAAAAAAAACCATACCTTGAGCCTTCCAACATAGTGTTTGTGTGCACGATACTACACACAATGTCACAAAATGTCGTGCACGACGCCACACAATGCCGTGCAGATGCACGAAGTGTCAAAAGCTGGATCTAGAGGTTGAATCATCTAACTTTCTCACATGATGACGTCAAATCACAATGTCGCATAAAGTGTCGAAAATTTGGATCTGGACCTGAAAATATGGATCTTCTTCTAGATCTAGATGAAAATTGTTGGTTTTTGTTCATGAACCAACAATTGTCATGCGACTTTGTGATTTAGGATTTGACTTACAAACCGTGAATCACGCGGTCGACAATCTTGAGGCTTCTATCTAGATTTTTGGAGGATGTGAGAAAGGTAGATGATTCAACTTT
The DNA here is from genome assembly GCA_026122585.1 of Anacardium occidentale. Taxonomy (NCBI): domain Eukaryota; kingdom Viridiplantae; phylum Streptophyta; class Magnoliopsida; order Sapindales; family Anacardiaceae; genus Anacardium; species Anacardium occidentale. The sequence continues at coordinate 303,261 of JAJEJH010000126.1, read as the reverse complement.
CAAATCTAGATTTTTGATACTTTGTGCAATATCGTGCATCTTCGTGTGGCATCATGCGCACGAACACTATGAGAGAGGATTTTGCGAGTTTTTGAAATGTTTGGGGTGTGTTTGTTGCTTTTTAAATTTTTTGGGTTTGTAATACACCATGTGAAGTGAGTTTAAAACTTTTTAAAGTTACTATTTAAGTTTTTTGATACATAGTTTTTAAATTTTTAGTATGTTTTTCGAATAAAATTTTTGTTTTCGTATTTTTAAGAACAAAATTGATATATAAAATATAATATTAGTGTATATTTTCATCTTTCAAGAATAAAATTAGTTTACAAAATGCATTAATATTGAAATTGAAAAATGTAATTAATTAGGCTTAACTTAAATATGTGAAAGTTAATTTGTTTTAAATCCATTCATTTTTAATTAATTATTTTATTTTCCTATTATCATATATATTATTTTAAAATATTAATTTCCTGAATAAAAAATATATAATTATTATACCATACAACGATAAATTCTCTTAAACATTAAAAAAGTTATTTAAATCAACCTTAGTAAAACCCCAATCCCATATTACGAGAAACCTAAGCCTATATATCAAGATAAAATGAAATTTATTTATTAAATATTTAAAAAAATATATTTACAAACATCACTGAACAAATTGTAAATATAAACTGGACTCAACCAAAATATTAATTACATATATGCTCTGGTGAACATGAAATAAAAGAAAAAGATAATTTTTATTATTTTTAATTTCATCCAAACACAAAACACAGTTCATTTGTCTTCCTCAGTTTCTCTCAGACTCTGTACAAAACCCAGTTGAACAAGAAACTCTTGTAGCTTCAAGACAATCTACCAACAGCGAAAAACAAAAAACAGAAACTTGAATGAAGGAAATAAAAACTACTACTGAAACAAACCCAAAAGAGAAATAGAAAGAAAAAAATTCTGAAAACGGAGAAAATATTTTCTGAAAACAAGGAAAACAGAAGTATCAGATCTCTTTTTTCTTGGAATATTGATTAGATCTTTCTTCTTTTTAAAGCCCTTTACTCCAGGTGCTCATTTCTCCTTGAAGTTTGTATTTTTTAAATTTTTTTGGTTTCTGGGTTTGCGTTGCATGTATTTTTGTGCTTTATATATATTTTTTATACTTCTCTTGATAAATTTGTGTTCATTATGTTGTTTTTGTGTTCGCAGGCGTAAAAGGTGTTCATACATTCATTCAAGGAGCAAACTTTGCTGGTGTTTTTTGAGAACTGAGTGGTTTTGCTGCCGAATAAACGGTCAAGATTGAGTTTTGAGATCGATTATGATATTTTTTTCTTAATTTTTTTGGTGGTGTTGTTTGATTTTTATTTATTTTTAGTTAGTGGGGGTGTCTTTGTGTTTGAGTGATGGGAAGTCCTGAATCTGAAGACGATGGTAACAGAACAAATAACATTGACCCGACGGTGGGCGGGCTTGTTTGGGTCCGGAGGCGAAATGGGTCGTGGTGGCCGGGTCGGATTCTGGGACTGGATGAAGTTTCTGAGGGTTGTTTGGTTTCACCAAGATCTGGTACTCCAGTTAAGCTTCTGGGTCGTGAAGATGCCAGTGTGTGAGTGCTCTCTTGTTATTTTTGCGTATTTTGCTCTTTTTTTTTTTTCCTGTTTTAATTCCATTTTTTATGTTGCAGTAATTATGGAGTTCATATTCATGTTCTAGAGATTGTTGCCTGAGGTTATGGTGGATGTTTTTGTGTATTAAATGGAGAAATAAAAGGGTTGCTAGTGCTCGTTATTTGGCTTGGTTTTGTCTTGTGTTGTCATTGCTAACATGATTACATGGTGAACTTGAGGGGTTGGTTGAGTCATTGTTCCAAAAAACTCTGGATTTTGACTCCTTAGGCCGGCTGTTTGGTGAAAAGCCTACTTCCCAAAATTGTAGAACGCAGTAGGGCTCCAGTTCAAACTCAAGTTTGTTTAAGTGGGTTTGGGGGTTTGTAGTTTTTCAAGAATGAAGAATTGATTACTTGGTAAAGGTCAGTTATTATCATTATTATGAATTTTATTTAAGGTTTTATATTGATGGTGGAATGGATGGTGTCTGGAAAATTTTGCTAGACTGGTGGTGGAAAGTTGTGAGGATGTTGCATATAGATACCTTGAGATGTTAGCTTCTGTGTGCTTTCATTTAATCTGTTGGCAATCTTAATGGAGTATAATTTTAGTTGTTTGTGTTGCACAATACTTGACTGACTACCATGCTATGGCATCATCAGCTATACGCATGTTTTTGCCAAAAGCGTGCGATAGATTTTAATCTAGGCTAGGTTGGGATGGGGATTGGGGTGCCTAGCTCTGAAAATTAAGAGAAAGAAAGAATTACTACCCTACTGCCTTCATATATATGTGAACTGTTGTTATTAGTTTCATTACATAAAGTTGCTTTTTAAAGTGTATGATTGTGACTTTTCATTGATAAGTATAAATGTTTTGACGTTTTTTAACGACATTTCCTTTCATTGATGGTTTAGGGATTGGTATAATCTTGAAAAATCTAAGAGGGTGAAGGCATTTCGCTGTGGAGAGTACGATGAATGCATTAAGAAAGCAAAGGCTTCTGCAGCCAACTCTGGTAAGAAAATGGCAAAATATGCTAGGAGGGAAGATGCCATCCTTCATGCTCTTGAGCTTGAGAGTGCTCGCCTAGGTATGGATCATCCTGACTACTGGGTTAGACCAGATAATTCGGGTGGTGATGCTGGTTTGACCAAAGAATCACCTGTAATGTCCCATTCTAGCAAGGAAAATGAGGATATGAGTAATGAAACAAGTGAGTCTGAAGACGACACAGATTCAGTACCTGAATTATCTCAATCTGGCATATCTTTTGAAGAGCCGAATCATACTACTGCTCCTAGGGCAGTATCTGTGCAAGGTAGGAGGAGAAGAACACCAAATGATTCGGAGGATGATGGAATGGAGGGTAGTAAGCGCATGAGAGGACTTGAGGACCTAGGCATGGGTGTAGGCTCAAAAAGAAAAGTCCAGGCCATGGGGCCACCTGAATTAGCTCAACAAGAAAGTGCTTCACTGAGTGATTCATGCACTGAAAACATGTCTAATGGAGGTCATCTGAATGGTAACAAAGGTCATTCGTTGTCACTGAGAAGAAAGAGAACACAAGTGGCAAATGTTCATGAGTTCTTAAAGAAGAAGAATCGTCATCGACCTTTGACAAAAGTTTTGGAGAGCACGGCTATGGTATCTGTACCAGTTGTCTGTGATCAACTAGCCAGTTCAAATGGTTCACTTCTTCGGGGTTTATCTGACAGCAAGGTTTCTGGAGTCGAATCTAATGAATCAAGGAAGAGTTTATCTGTGGTGATTAACAACAACTCTGAAACCACTGTAGTTTCTTCTGAAAATGGCGTCCACTTAAATTCTTCTGAACATGCTTGTGATGCTTCTCAAATTAATCACAAGAAAGAAGGCGAAATTTCCTGCATACCTGGTTTAGTGGGAAAAGACAAGTTATTTGATGTGCCATTTGTTGGGGCAGATAAACACTCAGCAGGTACGCTCAATTAAGACATTGTCAACTTCATGTAGCTTTATCACACAATTGGTTAGCTAACTTCACCAAGTTTCAAGACTGTCCACTTGAGGGTTGCAAGTTGTGAGGATAGCCATATGCATAATGTAGATGAGAATGAAATTTTGGTTTAAGATATTAAAGCTTTGAGAGCAATGGTGGGTTTGCTACCAAGTGATATAATTTTCATTTAGGGCTATTCATGATAATCTTCAAAGTGGAGCATATATATCACTCAAACCTTAGCCTGAATACTTGGTTTCCATGACAGACTCAGATTCAACTTTTCCAATCTATTTAAACAGTTAAAATCTCATATTTTATATTCATTTGGTTTCTTTCAACTATTTTCCTGTAATTTTATCTTTTCTGTTTTCTATTGTTCATTACATAGTTTGTGCTCTCCTTTTTGTTATCACACTACACTTTTAGTTATCATTCTCAAGAACTAGTCTCTGATGTCCTATGCTGAGTAATTCATCTATCAGATGATAGCACAGATGTTGCTGTTGAAATAGACCTATATCCTTGCCGCCCGTTTCATTCCTCAACTAGTACTGTTTAAGTCATTATAGAATATGATAGAAGGTTTGGAGATTATCTTGTCAAATTCATTATGGAACAAAAATATGGCTCATTGGAGAAATGACGTGTATGTGTGTGTGAGAAAGAGAGTGTGTACTCTCTCTCTTCTCTTCCCTTTCTGTTTCTCTTTAAGGGGCATGAGAATATGTGGGGAAAGTACTAGGCATCTGGCCAGCTGGCTCATTTGAGGTTAGAGAAGTGTTGTTGGCATGAGAGCTAAGTCAGGAATTAGTGAAATTTAGACTGGGATTTATGGGAAGACTCAATAAGGACACGTCCTTCTAAATTTTAAACATCTGACAGTTGAAAGCTCAAATGTTGTTGAATATTTGAAATTGGATGGCAAGTTTCCCAGCAGGCTTCTTTTCTCTTCATCCACATCCGTACTTCCCACTAACTAGAGCTTTTCTCTATGCTGTTTATTAAACTTGCTTTGCACATGTATATACACAAGTGTAGAATGTCCAACTGTAATTCTATACTATAATGTAGGAACTGCTGGCAACTTATATTTGAAAGGATTAGTCTGTTTTAATTGTCAGAAGACTCTGTACCATAATTGAGACATGGTATAGTGTTACTCTAGTATATTATATTGTACTTTAAAAGTACCACTATTGACTCTGCTGAGCATTTAGACAGATCTTATTTAACCTTATGGATCATGTTGTCTTTTATTCATTCATTTGTTTGTAGCTATGACTGTGGTCTTATATTCTGCCTTTTTCTTAGATTAATTTATTTTAACATTGACATTGGCTGCCATGCATATACCCTCCCTGAAAAAAAAAAAAAAAAAACTTGCGGGGCAATTTCCTTCTTTTATTAACTTATAATGTGATTCTACCAGGTTTTTCTCCTATGCTTGTGCCCTGTTCTTCTGGGCCTCAAGTTGGTATCATGGGAAGACAATCTAGTCAATGCAGCCAAGGAGAAACTGTATCTTTAAAGAAAGAGGGACTTAATGAATCTGGTTCTACCAGTTCAGCGGCTGCCCATATTAACAATATTAGCCAGAGGATGGAGAAAGGTACATCAAAGTGGCAGTTAAAGGGAAAGAGGAATTCAAGACATATGAGTAAGAATAGAAGACACTACTCAAGAAGATATGGGGATATGGATGATGAGCCAAATACTTATGTGGCAAAAATAGGGCAACTGGATGGATTTCCTCAGGTTTCTGATCAGAAAGTTGATTGTGATGGTATTTGTGACTCCAGGCCCAAAAATGAAACAGAAGACCAACACTGGAGGAATTCTGTTTTTCACAAGGAGCCTCATATGAGAACCACAGAGGTGAAACTATTGCCTGATGGTTCTATCAACCCTAGAAGGTCACTTCCCTTTCGACAAACTCGGTACATGGTTCATTCCAGATTTCAGATGTCTGATTATCCAGTAAGAAATTTTTGTGTTGAATCTTCTCTGTATGACATTGAGCTTGAGGTGAAGGCCAGCTACAAGCCACAACATGTTCCGCTTGTTTCCCTTATGAGTAAATTGAATGGTAAAGCCATTGTTGGTCATCCTCTTACCGTCGAGGCATTGCCTGATGGCTACTGTGATGGCATTGAATGTGATGCAACTCATGTGTCTGTGTTGGGGTCTGCTGCTGAAACTAGTTATGCAGTGAAGCAAAATTCAGAAGCTGGAAGAATTTCCACAAAGAATAAAAAGTCATCATCAAGATTCTCACCAAATAAAAGGAAAAATGGAATATTGTCTAAAAAGACACGGACATTGGCCTCATTGACTGTTCAAGCAGAGAGGAAGCCAGTGGTGGAGAAGCCAAGTGGTCCTGTTATTGCATGTATCCCTCTAAAATTAGTGTTCAGTAGGATAAATGAAGCAGTCAATTGTTCTGTGCGACCAGCACAACCAGCTTTGGCATCAAGCAACTCATGAATTCAGTTCTTGGTTGAGAGAGGCTGCACTTATGCAGCTTTTACACATAAATTTGTTCGTATGATAGGGATTTTGATGTGGTTAGATTCCCGTTTATCTTTGCATATTTAGCAGGACTTTTAATGTTCTGCTGAAAGCTAGAATTCCTCTGTACTATTCTAGGAAAGTTCCTTGTTGGAGTAAGAAGGATGAAGGCTGTGACTATGTAAATAATGTAACATTAGTTGAGGTGTAAAGCTGGTGATCTGGTGTTAGGTACACTTATGACCTGATTTCAGGCTGTTAATTCATGATTCAGGTTGACTTAGAGGGCAAATAACTTAATTTTATTGTACTTTTGAGGTTGGGGCATAATGAGTAATTTACTCCAAGCCAATTTCTCTTTGCTTCTTTTTCATTCTTATATTTCAATTGTAGCAATTTTATGAGTATGCAATTTTGGCTTTTGCTTGTTTAAGGGAAAAGAATTTAGGTACCCCATCATCTGTTGTCGTGGCATTGTAGCTGCCAGTTTCTTACAGCAACTAGGCCCAGATTTCTCAAATCATTTGCTTCTATGCTCATTATCTTGTTGTCTGTGCTTTGGTTAAAAATAAAAATAATATGGAGCCCCTGCCCTCCAAGCAGGGCTGAATTCTAGCCAAATTCGCATGGGATCAAACTTAAACTTAGTTCGAACGAGTTCAAAATGAATTATGTTCAAGTTCGTTTGAACCTCAAATTCGAAAGTTATTAAGTTTGAGCCTGTAATGAGTTTAGTTGGTAAAATTTGTAAGAAATTTGGTTCAAATTAATTAAAACGATATCATTTATACTAATACATATCAAACAATACTGTTTTAATCATTTAATACATTTAATAAGTTAAATTGATTCGAATTTAAATTTAGTAATCAAATTTAAACTTAGTTTATCTCTAAATTTGGTTTGAATCCAGTCCTATATTCAAGCAAGATTCGAATTTAAACAGTTGCAAGGTCATTGATACGGAAAATTGTGAAAAAGAACAATTGTTTTTCCTTCAAAGAGTTTGAAAAGGATCTGCCAATGTTTAGTTTAATAAAGAGGTTAATAATCTTTGCAATCTTAACTCTTTTAATCACATTGTAATTAGATTCAGTATAGATACTTTATTTTGATCTTAACAAAATTGTTTTCAGCGATGAAATATTTAAGAATTTATTTTGAATATTTTAAACTATTCAACTAAAAACTAACAAGTAAAAAGTCAAAAACCCATAAAATTTATACCTATAAAATAAACCCATAAAATTCACACTTATAAAATAAACCCAAAGCTCAAAAAAAAAAAAAAATCCACGATTAAATACCAAGCTCATAATTCCCGCTTTGTGGAATAATGGCTTCGTTTGTTCAGTTTTTTTGTCCAAAATTGCGGCTGTCTCTCCACCATCTTCGGACTGAATTATCATGGCCCTCGTCAGGGGATCACATGATCCTAAGATTGGGGCCATGATATAAACATACATTCACACATTAATGCCACATACATTACCTAATGGTCTTCACACCGTGCATGACAATGAATCAGAAAATAATGCAGACTTAATTCAAAAACGTGTACACATTTTGGATGATGGAAAATTAGTAGGGCAAGTGGAATATTAAACCCAAAAATATACATTCACTTGACACGGAAGCAACCAGCCCTCATTAGCTTGTCGTATAAATAACAAATTTGCATGCCTAATTCAAGAAATAAAACACACCATTAAATGTGCATGCTAAATGTCAGGCACTCGATTCACGACCAATCATTGACAACAATAAAATGCACAATCATCCATACTAATAAAACACACGCACTTCTGAACAAGACACAAATTATCAACACACAAAAAAGAAAAGAAAAAAAAAAATACACATGTAACGTAAAAGGAAACAGTAAAAAAAAAATAAATAAAAAAAATAGAACAGAAATCGATACGGTTATGTCAAATTTTTTAATTTACAGAAAGTTCATTCAACCAAATGCGAATGGATTCTCAAAACGGTAAACGGGCACTCATGGAATTGAGCATCCACGGCTCAATCAATTATTGTTTGCCAGTCACTGTAGGAAGATTTCCGAAATCAGACATGACGCATGTTATATTCATTAATTCTTGAAGCTAATTAAGTAATTACGGGCCTACAAATGAAGACATGTATTCATTACATATTTTCATGCATGCAGGTACTGTTTAGGATCATGGCTTCGTTAAAAATAAATTTATTTTTCTCAGTAAGCATTATTAAACACGACAGACGTATGAATGGAGCCAGCAATCCATGCATGCGAAAGATAACAATCAAAATTTACTTAACTGAAATTAATAAAATGGATAGGGAATCCATTACAGGCCTACCTGAATTTAGTTTTCCGGAAATTGTTGATGTCTAGTTAAGAATTTCAGTGCATTTGGAACCGGATTTTGGCTTTGTAGAATCTGAAAATGGGTATGGGTCTGTGTTTAGATGTCTATCTTCAAAGAGTTTCAGAAAGAAATTTCATGACGAAGTTTGAAAATTTTTTGAGTTTCTTCTTGCAAAAAAAAAAAAATCTCCAGCCGCAGGAAATCTCCTCTCCCCCACCCCACCCCGCTTTACCTTTCCTCTTTTCTCTCCAATCTGCTCTTTTTTTCTTTTGGATTTCTCTTCAATTTTTTTTTCTGAGTTTTCTCTCCTCCCCCCACCCACCCAAAAAATTTTTTTGCTTCTTAACAAAAAACATTTCCCCCCTTTTCTCCCAAAATGATGTTTACTATGCTTATGTTAACAAATGAGAGACGATGTTAATTGGAGGCGTTAAATGCTTGAGTGGTGCGGCGTCGTTTTGGTAAATATAGGTGCAAAGTGAAGAAAAAGAGATTGATGGCTTAATTGTCATTGCAAAAGAAGCAGCTGCGGGTTCTTCTTCTTCTAAGAGTTAGGATTTGTTATCTGAAGAGAGTCACAAGTTGTAGCTTTACAATTTCTGTGTTTGTTTTTGATGAAATCAGAGGGCTGTAATCATTTTGGTTGTTAGAGATAAACGTTCCAGATTTTCAAGTTAGTTGGAGTCGAATCTGCGAATATAAAAGCTGAGTTTCTTGTTTAGTTTTCTTTGAGTTTTTCAGTTGTTCAAGTTGTATCAATTCACTTTTCTTCTAATAAAATTGCTCTAAGTTATATTCAGTAAAGCTACTGAATCTTGGTTTTTCTGAAAAGTCTAAACTGTTCTTGTATGGTATCAGAGCTTTTGACAGACGTCGAAGGAATGGATTCTGAAAACATGAAGTATGATGAGGTTGACTCGGCAAAGGCTGAATGGTCATGGAGCTCAGGAGTTTCAAAACCATCACAAATTGGAGGAGTTTCAGGAATGGTGATCCCAGCTGTTAATCCAAAGCTGACTGAAACAAATTATAGATATTGGAGGGCACAAATGTTGAATATGGTAGATTCTTTCGATCTTGAAGATCATTTGATTGGGTTAATTGCATGTCCATCTCCGTTTGTATGTGTTAGAGATGAGAATACTTCTGACAGATTTAAGAAGAGAAACCCAGAATATCTAATGTGGAAGAAGCATGATAGAATTTTAACTACTTGGCTGTTAGCATCGATATCTGAATATATGTTTACTCATGTGGCTAAGTGTGAAACTGCAACTGAAATTTGGCACACACTACAGAGTTACTTCATATCTGAGTCTAAAAATAAGATAGCTCAATTGAAGTTAACTTTGCAAACAATGAAAAAAGGGTCTATGAGTGTTAGTGAATATGTTAGGAAAATGCAAGAGATATATGATCAGGGCAATGCAAGTCAGGGCAAGGTGACTCAGTTTAATCATAGGCTTGAAACAGAGGAAGAAGACCAGGATGAGGATGATGAGGAACTAGTAAAAATGAGTGGTGTTAAAATTGGAGAGAAATCATCTGGGTCAAAACAACTGGGTATTGGTAGAGCAAAAAGTTTACTTACGACTTCTATGAGTTAAGAAGAAGCTGAGTATGCACAAGGGCTCATAGCCACACCTCAAGTAGTCAAAGATCTCAGTTGGTACATGAATTCTGGAGCTACAGATCATGTGGTGTCTAATGTCAAGCAGTTGGATAATAAGGTGCAGTATACAAGCAAGCAGCAGCTTCAGGTTAGGAATGGAGATTGTCTGCCCATATCACACACAGGTCATACTTTCTTATACTCAGCCTCTAATACAAAATCTGTGGTGTTGAAACATATTTTGTGTGTACCAGATATTACTAAAAATTTAATGAGCATATCAAAATTGACAAAAGATAATGATGTTATAGTTGAATTTAATGTTGATCAATGCTTAGTTAAGGATAAAAATAATGGAGATATGTTGTTACAAGGAGTACTTAAGGATGGATTGTATCAGTTGTTGAAGCAGTCTATAGGAGGAAGTTCAAATTTGAGTAGTAGAAATTATGGTGAAGATAATGGTACTAGATCTTTAGTAGAGCAGAATTTTGTGTATCAAGCAAATAAGATAAATGCCGAGTTATGGCATAGGAGGTTAGGGCATCCGTGTGAAAGAGTGTTGAGTCACGTACTTAAGGAGTTTAAAAGTCAACCTATTAAATTTCTGAAGAGTTTTTCTGTTCAGATTGTCAATTTGGGAAAGTTCATCAAAATCTTTTCTAAATTCAGAATCTAGAGCTTCACAACCATTGGAGTTAGTTCATAGTGATGTGTGGGGGCCTGCACCTGTGTTGTCAAGAGAGGGGTATAGATATTATGTCCATTTTGTTAATGATTATTCCAGGTTTACCTGGATTTTTCCTTTAAAACAGAAGTCAGAAGTGAGGTCAGTGTTTATTCAGTTTCACAAGTTTGTTGAAGTTCAATTTGAAAGGAAAATCAAAAGTTTTCAAAGTGATTGGGGAGGAGAGTATAGAAGTCTAAGTAGTTATTTTAATGAGCATGGTATTATGTTTAGACATCCATGTCCATATACCCATCAACAGAATGAGAGGGCAGAAAGAAAGCATAGACATATTGTGGAAACTGGATTAGTGCTTTTGTCTCAAGCTAGAATGCCATTGACTTATTAGTGGTTGTCTTTTCAGACTGTAGTATTTCTGATAAACAGAATGCCTACTCCTGTGCTAAATAATATTTCTCCTTTTCAAGTGCTATTTGGTCATAAACCAGATTATTCAGTGTTCAGGGTGTTTGGTTGTGTTTGTTATCCTAATTTGAGGCCATATAATAAACATAAATTCTCCTTTCACACTCAGAAATGTGTTTTTGTGGGGTATAGTTTATCACATAAGGGATACAGGTGTTTAAATTCTGTTGGAAATATTTTGATTGTGGCTAGTGTGAAATTTGATGAAGGTGAGTTTCCTTACAAAACAAATTTGGAGTTTAAATCTCTTGCATCAAAAAGGGAATGTGGCAGAGAAGTGTCAGTAGTTAAAGAAGGAAGTTTCTTTCTGCCTGAGGCTATGAAGTTAAAGCAAACTATATCTAGTGTAGTAGATACACAAGTGACAGTGATAGAAGATCAGATTCGAGCATCAAATGAGGCAGTATTTCAAGATCAATTTGATGATACAACATAGAAAGTAGATGTTAGTAAAAATAATATGAATGAGGAAGTAATGAAGGATAAACTTGATAATAGTTTTGATGTAGAAATTTCTAATGCTAGAGGGAGTGTAGAAACAGTTTTAAGCAGTGAAAAATTAATGGTGGAGGAAAAGAATAATGACAATGGTTCTGATGTAGAAATGTCTAATGCTAAAGGGAGTGTAGAAACAGGTTTGGTTGGTAAAGAATTAATGATGGAGGAAAAGAAAAATGATGATTCTGTTATAGTTAAAGGACATCCAATGGTGACTAGGTCCAAAACAGGGTCTTTACCAGCACCAAGAGTGTTTCTAAGTGATGTGAGTACTTTGGATCTGAAAGAGCCTAAAACAGTAGAAGAAGCTTTGAGTAAGTCACAATGGTGTGAAGCTATGAAGGCTGAATTTGAGGCTTTACAGAAGAATAAAACTTGGGAGCTGGTACCATGGAATGAAGAAATGAATGTAGTGGATCATAAATGGGTGTATAAAACTAAGATGAATGCTGATGGGTCATTGCAAAAATTCAAAGCAAGGCTAGTAGTTAAAGGTTTTCAGCAGCATCCAGGAGTAGATTATATGGAAACCTTTAGCCCAGTGGTAAAGCATGCAACTATTAGAGTTGTTCTATCCCTGACAGTTTCTTTTAATTGGAAAATACTTCAAATAGATGTAAACAATGCCTTTTTAAATGGTGAGTTGAAGGAAGTAGTGTATATGACTCAACCACAAGGTTTTGTTGATCCAGCAAAGCCAAATTATGTTTGCAAGCTGATTAAAGCCTTGTATGGGCTTAAGCAAGCTCCAAGAGCTTGGTATGAGAAGTTAAAAGCTGCTTTAGTAAAGAAAGGATTCAAGAATTCAGTATCAGATACTAGTTTGTTCATTCTGAAAAATGAAGAGTTGACTGTGTTTGTTTTAGTGTATGTGGATGATATACTATTAACTGGAACTGATTCTGAGTATATAAATTCTCTGATGATAGAGGTGAATGCTAAATTTTTGTTAAAAAAATTAGGTGACTTGAACTATTTCCTGGGAATGGAAGCTTTCAGAACAGATGAAGGCTTACACTTGTGCCAGACCAAATATGCTACTGACCTATTGATAAAAACAAGAATGTATGATGCTTATCCATGTACAACTCCTATGGCAGTTGGTATGAAATTGCATTGTGAAGATAGTGAAAGGTTTGAAGATCCTACTTTGTATAGAAGCACAATAGGGGCATTACAGTATTTGGTGTTAACTCGACCTGATTTGGCATTTGCTGTTAATAAATTGAGCCAATTTTTGAAGGCACCTACACAACTTCAGTGGCAAGCATGTAAAACGGTGTTGAGGTATGTTAAGGGTACATTAGGATATGGTGTAATGTTTAAGCCTGCAAAAGTAATTCAGGTGGAGGCTTATGTGGATGCTGATTGGGCAGGAAACTTAAATGATAGAAAGTCTATTAGTGGTTTTTGTGTGAGTCTTGGAGGGAATATAATTCAATGGGGATCTAAGAAGCAGAGAGTTGTAGCTTTATCTACAATTGAAGCAGAATACCGGGCATTGAGTCAAGTAGCAACTGAAGTAGTATGGCTTAATAGCTTGCTGTCAGAATTAAAAATAAGTTGTTTGAGTAAGGCTGTAGTGTGGTGCAATAATCAGGGAGCTGGTTTATTAGCTTCAAATTCTGTATTACATAGCAGAACTAAACATCTAGAAATAGATGTGCATTACATTAGAGAACATGTGGCATCAAATACTTCAACAGCAAGATTTGCTTTATTGAGAAATAAACTGGGGCTATGTATAAAATATTCAGATGTCAGTGCAGATGTAGAAAGTTGTGATATGGGATAAACTAGAACCATATTACTGGATTTTCAGTATTCACAAAGTAGTTTATGGAGTTTTATTTCTGGGAGGAGTGTTGAGTTTATGATGGTGTTCAAAGAAGTGTATTAGGTGAAGCTTAGTTGTATGCTGTGTTGTTTACCTGGAGTGCTTTTCATTATTTTTTTTACATCATTCTTTGTCAAGCAAAAAACTGAATGTTTGTGCTTGAGGGAGGATGTGAAGAATGATGTTTACTATGCTTATGTTAACAGATGAGAGACGACGTTAATTGGAGGCGTTAAATGCTTGAGTGGTGCGGTGTCGTTTTGGTAAATACAGGTGCAAAGTGAAGAAAAAGAGATTGATGGCTCAATTGTCATTGCAAAAGAAGCAGCTGCGGGTTCTTCTTCTTCTAAGAGTTAGGGTTTGTTATCTGAAGAGATTCACAAGCTGTAGCTTTACAATTTCTGTGTTTGTTTTTTATGAAATCAGAGGGCTGTAATCATTTTGGTTGTTAGAGATAAACGTTCCAGATTTTCAAGTTAGTTGGAGTCGAATATGCGAATATAAAAGCTAATGGAGGTCATCTGAATGGTAACATGTCAGGGGATCGTTTCTTCAGTTTGTGGAGTAATGGTTTTTTTTCAAGTTTTTAATGGAAACCCAAAGCTCAAAAAAAAAAAAAAAAATCCACGATTAAATACCAAGCTCATAATTCCTGCTTTGTGGAGTAATGGCTTCGTTTCTTCAGTTTTTTTGTCCAAAATTGCGGCTGTCTCTCCACCATCTTCGGACTGAATTATCATGGCCCTCGTCAGGGGATCACATGATCCTAAGATTGGGGCCATGATATAAACATACATTCATACATTAATGCCACATACATTACCTAATGGTCTTCACTCCATGCATGACAATGAATCAGAAAATAATGCAGACTTAATTCAAAAACGTGTACACATTTTGGATGATGGAAAATTAGTAGGGCAAGTGGAATATTAAACCCAAAAATATACATTCACTTGACACCGAAGCAACCAGCCCTCATTAGCTTGTCGTATAAATAACAAATTTGCATGCCTAATTCAAGAAATAAAACACACCATTAAATGTGCATGCTAAATGTCAGGCACTCGCGATTCACGACCAATCATTGACAACAAGAAAATACACAATCATCCATAATAATAAAACACACGCACTTCTGAACAAGACACAAATTATCAACACACAAAAAAGAAAAGAAAAAAAAAAATACACATGTAACGTAAAAGGAAACAGTAAAAAATAAATAAATAAAAAAAATAGAACAGAAATCGATACGGGTATGTCAAATTTTTTAATTTACAGAAAGTTCATTCAACTAAATGCGAATGGATTCTCAAAACAGTAAACGGGCACTCATGGAATTGAGCATCCATGGCTCAATCAAATATTGTTTGCCAGTCACTGTAGGAAGATTTCCTAAATCAGACATGACGCATCTTATATTCATTAATTATTGAAGCTAACTGAGTAATTACAGGCCTACAAATGAAGACATGTATTCATTCCATATTTTCATGCATGCACGTACTACTTAGGATCATGGCTTCGTTAAAAATAAATTTATTTTTCTCAGTAAGTATTATTAAACACGACAGACGCATGAATGCAGCCAGCAATCCATGCATGCAAAAGATAACAATCAAAATTTGCTTAACTGAAATTAATAAAATGGATAGGGAATCCCTTCCAGGCCTACCTGAATTTAGTTTTCCGGGAATTGTTGATGTCTAGTTAAGAATTTCAGTGCATTTGGAACCGGATTTTGGCTTTGTAGAATCTGAAAATGGGTATGGGTCTGTGTTTAGATGTTTCTCTTCAAAGAGTTTCAGAAAGAGATTTCAAGATGAAGTTTGAAATTTGTTGGGTTTCTTCTTGTAAAAAAAAAAAAAAACTCCAGCTGCAGGAAATCTCCCCCCCCCCCTTTACCTTTCCTCTTTTCTCTTCAATCTGCTCTTTTTTTCTTTTGGATTTCTCTTCAATTTTTTTTTCTAAGTTTTCTTACCCCCACCGCCCCCCCAAAAAATTTTTTTTTGCTTCTTAACAAAAAACATTTCCCCCCTTTTCTCTCTGATCCCCAACAAAAACCAGTACCACAACTTTGACGACCCCGTTGGAGACAATGCGAAGAATTGATTCTAATGTGATTAATTCGTTAAACATTTTTGAGTTTAATCAAGTTCCTTGCATTATACAATATATATATATATATATATATATATATAACATCTTGAGGTTAGAGTTATTTTTTTAGGTTAAAAATTATGGTTAAAAGTGAGATTTTATAATAGATAATAGAGTTAAGAAGGTTCAAGTATAAAATAGTTATTTAAAAGCTATATATGACATATGCATGAGTTTTCTTGAGAGAATTTTCCGTATGCAACGTGAGAAAGCTAAAAATCTGAGATCTTTATGGAAGCATAATGATCGTGTGTCCCAACTGTGCTTGTTGCCATACATAAAATCACTTTTTCATACTTATCAGATAAATTTTTACCCAAATCTTCTTTTTCTCGTTAGAGAACCGTAACTCAACAAGTGTGAGAGAGCAACTAGTGGTAGCAAACATAACTAGAGATTGAGATGCAATTATAGAGAGAGATAACATCCACAGTTTGAGGTAAGTGTTTTCTTACCTTTTTTTCCCCTGTTTTATAACATGAGTTCCTATTTCTTTGCGTTGTGAGGATGTTGGATTCATGTTTGATGTTTGAATAACATGAATAAGTAATATGATAATGAAATAGAAATGATTTGATAGAGTTGTTTACTTGAGAAACATGCTTAATTTATATATGCTTATATATAGAGATTTAAGGGTTTTAATCCATGATATAATGAATGATGTTATTGATAAGAAAAGTATGTGTTTAAGTAGCATGTTAAGCTTGTGAATTTATTTGAACAAATTTGATTGTGATTTGGTTATAGTTGCTTAGAAATCTAAAATTTCCAAATGCAATATGGTAGAAACATAGTATGACGCACAACCATGCGTCTATAATCACATGATCGTGCAATCATATTTCTATAATCTCACAATCATGTATATTGAGCATGCACGATTAAATAAGCATGAAGGGCATGATCGTGCTTTGTAGGGTCATGGTCATGTATGAACAAGAGTTTGTAGGCCCATATGACACAGGCCATAGTTGTGTGTAAATGCATAATTGTGTGTTTTGAAGTGCACAACCGTGTATTAAGAAATCTACAAAGCAAAAACTTAAAGTTGACTCAACTCACACAAAACTTAATAAGAAGAAGCAGTGATAAGATATCATGCATTATAACAATGTATAACATAACATGCTAAAACAGATGACATTGAGGTCATCCACACAAGATACATAAAGACTAAAAAACTATGGTGGGACACTATGGGTTGGCTAAAACCCTTTAAGAATTAAAAATGTGTTTGGAAAGTGTATAACAAAAGTCAAAACAATTCACAATAGAGTATGTTTATATACAAACTTGCAGAGGGGTGTTCCAAAGGGATGAATGCCCATTACAAGCATGATACAACTGGTAAATTACATGACACATCATCTAAATGAATGTTACTTAATCATGCACGACCGTTTATACAAATTGGTATCAAATATATGATTGATCCTTAAAATATGTAGTATGATATTGGATAAGATCAATTAGTGATAAGGAACAGTTGTTTATTTCACATGAACGTCTATTCATATAGCCATATATTTGTCTAATATTTAAATATCTTTTATCTAATATAGGTAAAGTTAACTCTTAATTTTATTCCAACCCTTTAAATTCTAAGTTATTTCAATTTGATTCTTTAAGTTGACAAAGTCTCGCTTAAGTCTAACAATCTTATAAAGTTCAAACTTTTCATATCAAATTTTATTTATGATTCACTCTTCATAACCTAAGGCCTTTAAATCTCGTGATCTACCCCTTTTATGTTGAGTCATAGACTTTCTATTATGTTAGTAATGAACAAATTACGTAATAGCCACCCAAATGACAAAGTATCTGCATAAACAATAGTTTGTTAATAATACGGTTACTGTATAATATGATCATCAACCGATAACTTTTCAAGGTTAATATATAAAAGTAGTGTCTACCTCAAACAACATTCAATTAGCATTGATTAACTTCTATAACAATGATTGAATAACATTGGATTGAGCGACAACTCAATCCTATTATGACCATAAATTTGAGTAGTCATTAGCATTCATCAGTAAGCCTAATAGAGATATTTACTCTAATGCTCACAAGTGATGAATCATCTATTGATCCATCATATATACGTCTCTTAGTATAAATAATCACCACCACTTTGATAATAATTTTTCAAGTTATCTTTAGTAACATCACATAGTCACAAGTAATTGAATTTATTGTCATTGGATATTGATGCCTAAACTTTCTAATTGAACTACTTTGCTAATTAACAAATTACACTTAATATAGACATCATGCAATTATGACATGCATCCATTTTGGGTAATTTTACATTTATCTAGTGTATACATATTAATATTTAACATATTATCTCAAATTTAGACACTTTCATTGGAGTCATTATAAACTCAGTTATAATCAAGTCATAACATGAATTTTGTGTATCGTGACAGGTGAGTTTTGTTTACTTTATTTTATTTTAATCATCAAATGCGTCAACCCCATTATTGCAATTTAAGTCATATGTCGGGCATAAATTAGAATCTAATTAACATCAATTAATATCAAATGAAGCTAAATCTTACACGAGGATTAGATTAATCAATAACCTATTTAATGGACAACTATAAGTTCAGTTTTACATGAAATTAGTGCAAACAATCAAAATCATCAATATATATTTTTGAGATTCAAGAACCCTAAACTTACAAATAATAATATTGATTCATATAAAGATGCAATAGATTCTCTCTATTTCTTAACGTTTTTAAAAATCATCAATACAAATTTATAAGATTCAAGAACCTTAAACTTACAAATAATAATATTGATTCATATAAAGATGCTATATAGTCTCTATTTCTTAACGTGCATCAAAATCATCATAAGTCTCTAATTTTTTTTTACGCATCATTCAATTATATTGATCTTTGATGTTTCCCTAACTTTATCCCAAAAAGTTTGAATATCCAATTGTTACAAGTTAATTGAATTAAAGCATATTTGATTCCATTGATGTCTTGAGTATGAAATTTTGGCTTAATTGTTGAAGAAGAACAGTTGACACATGTTTAAGTTCTCTCCCTTTCTTCCTTAGACGTTATTTGCAAATTGTAACAGATGGTAAGTTAACTTGATCCCATAATGTACAATGAGAGTATCATCAAAATTTAATATACTACCTAAACCCTTCTATATTAATATATCAGTTTAGTCCATAATTTATTATTAAATTTCATTTTATATTAATTATACATAGATCACACTAATAAAAATATTCTTATACAATATTCTTGGTATAATAGTCATTAATAACTTTCATATAATTTTTGGAATCACCCATACGATAGTAATATTTTCTTTACTCTTTGCTCTTTTTGCTTAAAAAAATAAACAATTATTGTCAAATGAAAATCACTGGATTTTAAGATAGTTGTCACGAACGTAAAAATGCATCCAATTTCATCTCCTACAAGTTATAAGGACTAGGTAGAATGTGAATTTGCATGGCTTAATGGTCATCAGTAATTGGCCTTCAGTGGCAGGAGCATGCTGCAAAAATTCAGTTAAACTCATAAACAACGATCAAAGGTTTTGTGCTACGTAGGCATCAAAACGGTGAAAAGTCAAGTCAATACACCAGATGGACTGCAGGCATGAGAAGAGATAGAATGATATTAACTTGTGCAAGTATAATTCTCCAACAACATAAATTCAGAAATACAATCTCTTGTTGCATCAACCATTTCCCATGTCTGTTAAGAAGACTCTTTCTTTAAAAAGCGAAACCAAGAAAGAGGCTGTGAAGGAGGACGATGAAAACACTTCGAAACATAGACTTTTTGATAGCTGTTTCTCCTTCAGGGAGATAGATATTCATTGAGCCTAAAGCTTCATCCCTGAAAGACGTGAGACTCCAATGAGTTGAAAACCAAGATAGTGAGATGGGCGAAAGCTGTTGCTGCTTATGCTCGCCAAGTCAGTCAAAAATTTGGAAGCTCGAGAAGCAGTGACAGGTCTGAGGTGAAAACTCTCCGAGAACATAGTTCTTTAAGCCTGGAGGTTAAACAAGAGGTAGAAGATGAGACGAAACTACAATTAGAAAGTGAGAAACAGATGAAGAGAAGATGTATAACACTGAGATAAAGGGCTGAAGTTAGATTTTTTTTCGTTTTTACTCTAGACAAAAGGTTTTAGAATGCAGAATTTAATCTTTTACATGTTTGGAGTCACCTAGTTCTAATTTTTTTGAGGCTATGTAAAAGGTGTAAAATCAGCCCACTTTTCTTAAAGAATTTGCTTTTCAGGGATTATTTTAGTCTTGAAGGTTGCCAGAGTTTTTCAACAAAAAAAAAGGGCCAAAAATCACAATAAATTGCTGCAAAACCACTTCATACTATCCTTAGAAACACACTCAATTTATTGCAAACTGAGAAAACTCAAGACAAAATTCCCTAAATAATAGATACCCCACTTCCATTCAAGTTTCATAATTCTGCTCTATAAAAAAATTGCAGCAGCATCAGCTTCTGGTTCTTGCTTATAAGCATCCTTCCAAGAGTCTTGACTAAGTAAATGGCTAAACCCTAAAAAAAATGGATCTTCACTCTGTCTTCTTTGGTCCAAAGAATGTCTTTTCTCCACCAGAAATGCTCCTCAGTAGCTGTTTAGAGCACACGTTCTGTGCCTGTGTCGCATTCTTCACCCGTTTTGCTTTTACCCAAGCAGGCTCCTAAATAGAAAACAGGCCATAGATTATTCATTTACAGTGCTTGAAATTCTTGTATATATATGTTATTTAGATACTGAGATGCAAGAGAATTGGATGAATTTTACACAGCGTCCAAGTAAGAAGTTACCTCAGGAACTAAGCGCGAAAAGCCAAATTTGAACAGCAGGAGAATATGTTCCATTATAAGTATTCCTGCAAGCCCTGGCTCTACTTTCCATTTCCCTTCCTCATCATATAACCATACTAGAAGTGCAGAATTGGTGCAAATTGACATCACTATTAGAAACTGCTAATAATCAGATTGGTAGACTGATATTAGTAAGAAAAAGGTAACTAATAAAGATAGAATATAGAAATGCAATGGTGGCCTGAGGACCTGAAATATGTTTATCCAAGCTCCAATTGATGTTGCAGCACGAGGAATTGGTCGTTTCATCATCGAAAGTAGCTTCAAGGCATCCGTTCTAATTTCCATGATGTTGTTCTACATGCCAAACTTTTACTTTATATTAAACTTTAATAAGTCGAGCCAGTGTTAAAAAAAGTATTCAGAAATTTGTCTCAAAATACCAATAAAAAAAATGTATACCACCACACTGAAGGCAAATGCCAGAGGAAATGCACAAGCAAACATCATGATCATCCCAAACTGCAAAGCCAACTCCAGAAAATCTGCACAGAATTTGAGTTATTCTTTCAGCAGATGCATAAATGTTTCATGATGTTGAGATATGCTTCAAATCCAAATGGAAATGAACCAAAATAAGATTGAAATGCACCCTGTTACTAAAGTCTACCGAAATCACAAGTTATACTAGAGCTATCCTTTTATCAGGTATGGAATCCATATCTGATTCTAGAAAAATTAAACAGTTTTTAATGCTACAACAATATTCAAAATAATATAAAGAGCAAATCATATGCTTTAAGTTTTTATTTTCTTTCAAGATGCACCATTCCAATGTTCGATAGTGGCAAGAATCTGGCAAATTACCATCAAACAGACCATCCTCCACCTCATCACCAATACTAGCAGAATATGCAGGTTTCATGTACTCTTTCTCCACCCTGGAGGTGACAAGGATCTTCCCACTTTTTGATTCTTTCTCATGTTTTTTCTTGTTTCTACATATAGCAAAAAGAGGTGAGCCATTATGCACAAACTCCAATGGAGGATATAATATAAAGTCATCCTATGTTCCACACTAAGAAGATAGTTGGAAATGCTCACCTAATTGTCCTGTATTTTTTATAGCTGTACTTTAGATACGGCAAAGAATTTTCCAACAAATTGTTCAACACCTGAACAATAATTTCAAATCCAAAGAACAAGTACTCCAATGAGTTGAGAAGAACTAAAATGAACACAAAAAATCCAATCATATAGTTTATACCTCAGAGATCATAAGACGCTGAAACAAGACTTGACGAAGAGTTGTAAAATTGCGATGTAGAAGGGCATGATAGAAAATTCCTATATATGACTGCATAAAATAAAGACCAAACACCTGCAGTATAAAGCCACTTAAGTGAAATTTTCACAAATTTGGAGGGAAACAAATATGATGAATTAATTGATGTCAATTACTTTGTACACCAAGCTGTCAGCCCTATGTTCTGTATTCTCATTGTTTTCATATTTGATGAGCTTGACTGATATTTTACCCCCAAACCGAGTAAAATGCTGAATGACAAAAAGATAAATGCCTGTCAAACTAAACCTGAAAAGCCACAAAAACAGTGTCAAGATACCAAAACATTTCATAGAAACAAATACAAGAGGAATTTACTCCACATGATGCCAAGTACTATAAATTGAAAGGGAAATCCATTATCACCAATTTAGCACTATCAGATGCCTGCTCCCACTATATAATGTGGCAGTGATGTTGGAATAGAACTCAATAACATGAATTACGGTAAAATTAATCGCTTAAGACAATCACTGTAGATAATGATTATTGTGGAATGTCAGATACTCTGCTTCACCACACATAACAAATGTGAAATAAGTAACATGTAAATTGCAAAGCAAACCTATACGGATAACAAAAAAGACTCTTAACAATTTGATCACATGATAATTTATTGTGAGAATTTTATTAAAATATATGGTACTATGCACCAACTTGTACACTAAAACAGTATTTATTCCATTTATATCATAACAAAACACAATACCAGGCTAGTAGTTCTTGAAGTAAATTAACCACAAGCTGACACATAGAAGACAAAGAGTGTAGATAGCATGGCTAAAATCTTACTTCAGAAAGTCAGATCCAATAACTTCATAAAGATGAGCATATGCCAACTCAAATGGCAACTGGAGGCAGATGATGCTCAGGATAATGATAGCATCATTTCTGAATCGCATGAAATATCCCAGCCATTCATATCTTTGATATAACTGCTTCTCCTGGTTTATATCCATTACCATTTTTTTCTTGAGTTCTGCAGGGGTTTGCAGGGAGCCACACTCCATGCCCAAAAGTTTATGACCTTGGCTGGCACCAACTGTATAATTTATATGCCATCTACACAACTCAAATCCACACAAGTAAAGAATACTGATAGTATATAACTAAAGCTTTGACAGAGAGAGAGAACCTAATTATGCACACATATAATAATTGCAAACCACAATCAAAGTAAGCCAACATACCGAGCTAGTAGGGCATAGTTTTTACGTTTCCAAAACTGGAAAAACAATACGGCCCATAAAATTATGCTTACAAAGAAAACAGGGAGCACTAGCAACTGCAATGATCTGAAAGAACATTAAACACAGATATGAAAAGTTTAATTTCCTGCTGCTGAGATGAAAGAAATTAACAGTCTATATAACATACGAGAAGACAGCTAGACTTGCCCAAAATCAACAAATTGCAAGACAAGCCCAAATGCAGCTGGAAAGAACATCCAATTCGTATACTTTCCAAGAAAAGCAAAATAGATTGCGACCTAAACAGCATAGCATGATCATGATTGAGAATAGTACAAGAAATTAGACATGATGGCAACGAACATAGTGCAGCATCATACTTACCTTGGTCCCATAATATGAATAGATCTCATCAATTGGCTGGTCAGTGAAATCCCACCAACCGAGTGCCCAATTTTTCAAGAGCTTCCTCCTCTTGTTTTCATCTATAAACCAAAGTTACCTTAATTGCAGAGTTCAGATAACACTAGGACTATGCATAAATTGGTAATAAAACTAACTTGCCCTACCATGTAAAGGAAAAACTTGTTTAACAATGCCCTCAGATTCCAGCCTTTTCAGTAAAGATTGTCCAACTTCCCAAAGGAATTCTTTGCCGTTAAAATTTAAAACAATGCCTGAGTCACTCTCGTTTACCTGTCAATTTAAACTATATAGATTGTGAGTATATATTGATTAAATGTTAAAGCACATAAGTATAAATGTATTTCTACACAGATTTACTTAGATGTACAAGTATTTGAAGACAGGAACAAAAGGACAAAACTAGTGATATACGTGTAAATCAAACATACAAAGAGATGATTTAATTCAAACTATTATTTTTGTATGAATTCAAACTATCATTTTTTATCCACATATAAAGAGAAGACAAAACCCCGAAGCATAGTCATCTTATTTTTTATTCCTCTTACAAGGATAAAGTCATAATCGGGATTAATACCAGCACCATAGTAACAACAGCTAAGTTTGTATGTAACAACACAAACCAAAAAATGATTTAGATGCCACATAAATTTACAGTAAGTGCTGTATTCTCTGGAAAACAAATTCAAATTGACCATCTGGGAAGATAAACAAAGTTCAGTGGAAGGAGAATAAAATGGCGGAAAGACTCACAATCCCATATACTAAGTGTTGATAGCAATGAAAACGCTCACACCAGCTAAACAATGAACCATCTGGCTGATTCACAAAAGCATTCACCTCTTCCCATTCAAATTGTAGATCCATTCCTGAAAATTAAATGAAGCAATAAATATTCACCCAACTATGACTACTTTTTCTTATTGAAAGTCAGATATCAGGAATAATCATCAAGGAAAATTAAACAATGAAATAGGGAAATAGTAGAAATCCATTGACGTAGAGCTGCAAGCAGTATTACCAATATGAGTAGGTTTCCTCATCTGCATCTGAGCCGCAGCCCTCCCCAAAGTCTCCAAAGGTGCCGCCACCTGAAGATAGTTAAATCAGCAATTCAACTCAACAAAAGCTTAGGATTCTCCAAAGAGGAAGAGTATCCAGTGCAATCAAGCAAGATACAGAGAAGACCATTAACTAGTAAATCTGTATGACATTACTATGTTAGTTCCAAGCCCCAAAAAATAGAAAAGGAAAGAAATGAACTTCCCCAAGTGCTTTCATTATGAATATTCCTATTAAACTTCATATATCTTCAATCCTACATTTTCTTAGTACTATCTACCCAAAAATAATGTGAAGTTTCAACTTCAGCGGTATGAAACTACTTTATTCAAGCAGAGACATTCATATAATAAATTGGTCAGATATTTATTAAATTTTTCTCCATTGCAAGGACTTAGACACTACACACAAACAAGTTGGGTGATGAATACACAACAGTTAAAATCTGGTTTCTTCCTCAGTCATTCTTCCATGACATTTTTGAAGTGAAGACCCACCAGTTTTCAAAGGGCAAAATCTAAAAGCATGATTCTCTTGAGCCTAAATTTAATAACAGAAAATTCCTCCAAAAGACATACAGTTAAAAAAAAAGATAATAATAAATTCTAAAGGGTTTGCACGATTCGATTTGATGCTGTTTAAAAAAATTTTGAAATCATATTAAAAAATACGACTTGAAAAATTTTTAAACCAAATTAAACCATTTTAAGTTTTAAAACAAATTAAAATTTACAATTTAACTCGATTTAGATTATGATTTAAATTTATTAAAAATCATTCTCTTCCGATTATAGTCATTTAATAAATGAGATAATTTTCTAAAATAAATATAAAATACATGCACATTAAACATGCGAAAAAAAAGTACAAAATTAATATAAAAAAAAAAAAAAAGTGGTATAGCTAATTATTTATTGAAAAAGTTTATCATATATATATATATCAAATATGTGTTCCAGTCCAAATGAAGCAAGGAATTGCCTTTTAAAAAAGAACAAGTGGAAAAGCTATAATATAATTGCACACCATTTATGGCAAACAAAATTTAGTATTAATTAAATATACTGGGTTGAATATTTTATCATGAAGAAGAATTTCTCTATCCTAAAAAAGAAATCTTTTAAATATAGAAAGAAAACGAAATGAAATCAAACCTTGATAAACTCATCTGAAACGCCAGAAACTCTATCGACTATCAACCCCACTTTTCGGAACTCAGCTTCAAGACTCTGAACGCAATCACGACTCTCCTTTCCTTCTATGACATTGCTCTTTGGTATCACCACTCCTATCTCGTAAACAATTTCTTCCTCTTTATGCCCATTCATTTCCAACAGAATTCACCCCAAAACCAAGAGGAACGAAATCAAACAGATCTTCTACCGCAGCCTAGAGGATCAAGTGGTGATAATATCCATGAAAACAAAAACTTTCTTGTTGAAACGGCTAAAGTAGCCAAAAAGGTTCCTGCTTCCACCCAAATTTGCCCTCTGTATTCAGGATCAAAATCAAATTTTGCCAAAATGGAAATGTAGGTCTCTAACAAAAGTTATGATTTTGGTTAAAACAGTCAAAATGGCCAAAAGGGCTTCACTCTTTCGCGTCAAACAAACCAAAAAGAAACAAATTTTTATCCAATAGCTCAAAAAAGGAGAAGGATTGCCAATTTTAACCAAAATAGCCAAAGGGTTACCTGTAGCTAGATCAAACAAAGCTTGAAATCAACCAGATAGACAAAAATCTTCTAAAACAGCAACGCAATTTCTCAACACGCAACAAAAACGCAAAAAAAAAAAATAATATATAACAAAATGTTTTAGTCAAAAACAGGAATTTAGGATCAGAAAACACTCATAAGATAGAGGCCAATCAGTCACCTTCTCCCTAGGCAACGAGGCTCAGCTCGTATTGTAATAAAGAAGTGACACATAGGACGACGTCTAAGAAGCGAAACACGTGGACTGTCATGGCTGGGTTGTAGCGGTACGTTTTGTTTGGTTTGGTTTTTTGTTGAGCTATTTATTATACCTTCCCAGGGACTCAACAGGCACAGCCTTCAATGCAAAGCTTGATTCCATAAAAACTCGTTCAAATAAATAAAAAAACCAATTTTTACCATTCATTAATTCAACTCAGAAGTGTCCATGTCATCCTGCAATTTGCAACTCGAGAAAATGGCAGAAATTATTCTTCATATTTGCAGCCAGGATTGTGGGGATCATATTCGTATAAATTGATTATATTCTTCAACCATTTAATAGATATGTGACTTATAAATTTGGATGGTTATTGGTAGATGAAATTATGGTATATGATTAACTTTATTCTTTTTAATTTATGAAGCAAAAACTTTAAGATACCATCTCAGATTATTCTTCTTGTTAGTTAATGTAGCTTAAAAAAATCGCTGTGGAATCAAAAGGGCACTAAATCACAGTACATGAGCTGATGCTGAAAGTTGATGATAAATTTAAATTTATATCTGGTTACATTTAATAGTAATTTTAACAGAAAAAATATAATTTAATATATAAATAATCACTGTATTAAATTAATAAGTTTAAAATATTATTTTTTAAATACTTTTCATATTCAGATAATCTTTGCCAATAATATCTTATTTAATTATCAAATAATAAAAAATTTTAATTATTTTTTATTATAAAGAGTGATGCAGTAGGTAATGTGGTCCAGTGTCATTTCCACCTATTTATTAAATTTTTAGAATAATAATATAATCTTTTTCCATTAAAATGGCAAATAATATGATTCATATTAAAAAAAAAAAAAAAACCATATTGGCAATAAAATCTGAACTTGAAAAGTATAGTTTAATTAGTTAATTTCGAAATTTGACATCTTGAAAAAAGATCTTAATATATCATTAAGATAGAAAATATTTTAAAACATACTCAAAGAAAATATTTAACATAAAATATGTTAGTTTAATAAAATATAATATTAATTTATGATTAATAATTTTTTAAATATATTTAAATAAAACAATATCTTAATATTTTTTATTATTATCAATTAAACATAATAATTATTTATATAAATAAAATTTTATCAAATATAATAGTAATTTTTATACCACAAATATTTTAGATTTTATTTGTAAAGATTAACCATAAACAAATGTATTATTTTGTTATTACAGCATTTTATAACATTAATTATGACAAAATCATTTCTTTCACTAAATCAAAGTGACATTAACCATGACATAATTGGAAAAAAAAAATTAAAGTACTTTATAATATTATTAAGCGATGATCCTTGTCAAGGTAAGCACAAGATCATTATTTAGTGACACCTTCAATAAGAAAGACAATGAGATATTTATGCATCTTTAATTAGATATGATCGAAGAATGATAAAGAAATGTACAACATTGAACAAGCTCATATCAAATATGTATAGCTAAGTATTTCAACTCCAAATTTGATATAAAAACTATGTTGATAGAGATTTTGTTCTCTAAGAAAACATGTCAAACACCAAAATCCAAAACGCTAGACCACTTAAACCCAATTGGAAAGGTGAATGCCAAATAGCAAAGGTGTTACGCCTTAAAACATATCACCTCAAAAAATTAAATAAAACAACAATATGATGAGCTTAAAATGCAAAAACACCTAAGAACATATTAACAATGAAAGAGAAGAATTTTGACACTACGTCTTTGATCTGATGTTGACTCAACAACACAAGAGATTAAGTATAAGAAACACATTAATGCAAAACAAACAGGTATAAGACAAAAAAAATCAGGTAACACATCAGTTGCAAAATTAAGAACTAATTATAGTCATTATTTCAAAGAGGAACATATACAATAGTCAAGTTATAAAGTTGTGAAATAATACTAAGATGAAATGTTTTGGCCTAGCCACGATAGAGCAATAAGGTTCTTTGGAAAAGCAAGCTCAAGGCTTCTTTAAGAGGGACTATAGGCTCCAAATTTAAGTTAGCAATTAGCAAAAGAACACCAATTTCATCATTCTCATCAATTTTCTTCATCTTTGACTTGTTAACCACTTTTGAAGCTTGTTTCATTCCTTGACCATCCTTATGTATTCATCTCTAACGTGAGAATACTAGAGATTAGAATTTTCATATCAAAAGGCATAGAACACTTTGTTTGCCAAGGCAAATGCTCTTGGTTGGACAGTAGCCTCAATATACGTTTGCTCTTGTCTTGGTCCATTTCCTCGTTCTAATGTTCTTTTTTGGTTGTATTCCAACGTCTCCTCCTCTATTTTGAGTCTAATATTTTCAACAATCATTTCATGAATTAAGCAAAGACTTTCAACAATTTTTGTATTGTAGTTTTTTTTTCTACCACATTAGATTCCTCTTTGGAGCTAATGATCTCACCTTAATGGCAAGACTGACTCAAGACATAGGCCACTAAGGTTGATACTTAGGACCCCAAAAAAAGGGGTTTAAAGTCCTAGAAAAAGAGGAATACTATATTGAATTTGTTTAATATATTTATATCATTAAAAGACCATTAAAATGATTATCGTTTTAGGTTAAAAATATTTGTGAGTCAACCCTACTCGATGGCTTGTGATCTCTCTTTTTCAGGTCATAATCTCTCATTTGCACCTCATAGTTTCTTCTCCATGACTTTGGGTTTTATTTATATGGCTAACAACCTCTCTTTCGCACACTTGGGGCTTCATTTCTACAACTTATATCCTATCTTTGGTTCCTAAGAGTGATGCCTTGAGTTGAATGTTCTTATTTAAGTCATCAAATTATAGATAGGCAAGAGTCTAATTCATTTGAGTGATGGTCTGAAAAAAAGAAAAAGAACGATAAAGAGTAAATAAACCAATAAATGATAAATATAGAGTGATATCAAAAGGAAAACCATATACATGGTCGACCATTGTGGCAAACAACGTCAACCGATCAACTAAATCTTGTCATCACTTAAAGTCCAGTCATGTTATGATGATGACCTTACTAAAAATAGAAAAGATTGTCTAACCCTCTATAGAAGCTCTTGCTATAAGGTATTCCTCTTCAAAAGAGACAATCAAGGCCAAAGTTTTTGCATCATTATAAATCAATAAAAAGAGTTATGAACAAGGCTTCTTCATACCAAAAGTAGCCATGTCTTTTTTTCTTCCCCTTATCTTGGGTGAGATGATGCTTTTGTCTTACTCATTGAGTTGTAACAATAGGACTAATCTCCCAGGCCTAAACCTTATCCTATTAAATGAAGAACCAAGCAAGAAGTGCTAACAATGGAAAATTTGTAAAAATGATTTGTTAGGTTTGGTGCCCTATAGTATTGTATCTATTGTGTAATTTTTGTATTTACTTAGATATTAATATAATTTGTAAATACATTATGATTATTAATACGAGGTATTTCGATCATATTGAAGTTGATATATCTAAATAAATAAATATATGACGTGCCCTTAGCATGGTAGAATTATGACAATGGAATCAGATGACTAATCGTGTTTTTCATATGTGCACATTGATAATTATACTAAAACAAGTCTATTTGACGTTGCCACAAAAAATTTTGGGCATTGGTGATAATAAGGAGATTATCATAGTGTATGTGATCTCTTTGAAAAATGGAGACGGTTTGCATGCAACAAGATTTGTTGGTGCAACCTGATCTTACACATGAGTGCATGATTTGGTCATCATATTCATTGGATTGACTAAATAATAAGGATCTCATATAGAATGCATTTTATTATGTCTATGGGTCTTGAGATTTATAAGATTGTCTTATACTAGAAATGACGTTGTTTGACATCATTAAACACACAACCATAAATAAAGTATTATAAAGGTGAATGATTGACCATAAGTAGAGATGTGTTATTCTCATTTAGGTATTGAGTATTTAATGTTTCATTGCACATGAATCATGCATATGAAACATTAAATGCTTAATACCTACCACCATCTAACTAATTGTGAAATTCAAGTTGTCCATGTGGTATTCATATATGATGGAAAAAAAAGTTTTTGTGACGTTATTTATATTCCTAAAACTTAGAGACAATTGTTATGCGGTTAAAAGTCTTTCTCAAAGTTAACTCTCGAACATGATTATACATATTGACTAACAGACATTGACAAGTGGATAATAATTAATGTGTAACACCTAAGCAAAACCTTAGCTTGCAAGTCAAAGGATCAACTCTTGAGGAGGAACAAGAAACCTCAAAGCAAGATACAAAGATCACTTACACAAGAACTGTAGTAATAACTCAACATTGATGGAATATTTTCTATTATTCAAGAGTCAACCTCCTAAACATCAATAACAATAATTAAATTGTAATTATACCACCTACCATTTCATAAGCTACTAAGACATCATAACTCTTGATTATGCATTATTACAACACCCCTTGTAAAAA